>JAVQKC010101528.1:0-91959 GCA_036025475.1 Philypnodon macrostomus | reverse complement strand
AGGGTCTAAGGACAGGGGATGTCCTGGGACAGTCCTGTTGTTTGTGTGTTATTGATTGTCTATTAACATGTTACTGTTTGCAATGACCCTGTTTATTGTTTACATACATCTCTTTTTGTGAAGCCCTCTGAGGCAACTGTATTGTGATATAGGGCTATACAAATAAAATTGAATTGAATTGAATTGAAGTGTGAATGTAAGTTAGATTCTCCAATTCTCTTAACATATGTTTGTCTTTGAACAGTGGGAAGAAGCCAGGCAGGAGAGAACCCATGGTAACACAAGGAGTGCATGCAAGCAAATTTGTCACACAACCTTTTTGCTAAGCAGTAAGTACTACCCAATTTGTCACCATGCCCCCCCTAAAAGCATATTTTTTCTGATGAAAAGTTCACTCTGCCCTGAAAACCTTAACCATTGACGCAGCTTCCAAACTAAGCCACATCCAAATTAGAAATCAGAAAAAAGATACAGTTTACAGCTATTTATCCAATTAACTCTTGATTGAGAGAGGACGACAGAATTACATCAGTCCACCAAGCACAAGGTCATTCGCTGGTGAACATGTGACCACAAAGTGAGATAGAGTTGTTGTGGTGAAGCAACAGGAGATGTTTTGGCACAATACTGGGGTGAACCAGAGTGTTGTGGAGTGCCTCGTCATGGTTATGTTGACAATTACTGCACAGCTAAAGGAAATGACTCCAAATTGGAACAGTAGATGGGGAAGTGGTATAACAAGAGACAAACTGTTTTTGTCAACACAGAAATTGGTTGCTGGAAAGTATGTTTTACTATAGGTGCAGATGCAGTCAATCCGGGGTCAGTGAGAAAGTGATACTGGTGCAGTGTATAATGAGGTCAGCTTACCTTCTTCTTGCTGCAATAGATCTGCCATTTCTTCTCATCAGGCAGCGCAAACATGGCCTCCCTGTGCTTGTCTGTGAAGTCAAGTTCATCCTGCAAGAAAAGAGTTGAAATGTTAGCATCACTCAAAGAAAGTGGCTCGCGATAGAGGTAAAATGTAGCGGTATTATAATGGAAAACATATACAGGTAAAAAATTACATTCATTCATCCATTTATCTTTTTCCTCTTGCGGATGACTGGACAGTGGTCAGTTAGTCATAGGGCTGACACAGAGACATCCACACATACAGCCATTCACTCACATAGCACTGTCACCTTGCCCAACATTCAGCATTTACTTGTAATCTTGCTCCTGCTATAATTGGATTGGGGAAATTGCATTTTTAATTTGTAATATCAATCCATTATTAATTGTGTGTGCTGATAGTGCAGAAGAGTGTTGAATTAAACATTGCAACTCAACAAATCTGACCTTGGCCACTCTGAGTCACATGCCTTATAGATTATTATAGTGTATGATAAAAATACATTTGCAGACACATGATACAGAACACATGAATGAACTCGCTATGAATGCAAGACAGTGATCAAGTCAATTGTTGCAGTGTGGCATCTGACTAAAGCCCAAGCAAATCCAACAAACTAGTACAGAGTGTTTTAATATTCACCCCACTTCTCTGCTCAATCCTGCAGCTCGGTACAAGGAGCCTCTTGCATCTTTTGTGCATCTTTTGAAATGCATATGAGCCCAGGAAATAAGACTTTGTGTGCCACGGTGGAAAAAGTAAAAAAAAAACGTTGGGATAAATCAGGATTTAGGGCAGCGAGAAAAAGTAAGTGAAGTAGTAAAGGAAGTGTGAGAAAAATAGAAAAAGTGTGGACCTAAAAAAGCTAAGCGTGTATAAAAAGGGGATGAGATGCTACAGCAGCAGGGGCCTTTTTTGTGTGGAGCTCAAACTAATCTCATAATAATGGTCTGTGCTGCCATGACGTCAGGCAGAGGTGCAGGGGCCCCCCGTGACCCCCAAAGAGTGAAGATGCCTACGGGTGCCAGGGGGGTGGGTCTCTTAAAGAAGAGAAGCTGCCCAATGGAATCACATGGTTTGCTTTCATTCATTCATTCACTGATATGTTTGGGGCAATGAGGTGGCCCACATTCCCAAGTGTCCAGAATGACATCATCTCTCACTCCTGTCACCACGACGACCAGGGGCTTTGGGGAAAAAAAGTAAAAAGTGTGTGAACTTCAAGGTGGGCGAACACAGACAAAATAACACAAGAGGCTTTCGAATCCTTGTTCAAAGCATTCTTCAGTTGTATGCGTTCAACTATTTGGATCAAATAATGAGCTACTTCTGTGCTTCTGTTTGTAATTGTCAAGAGGACATCTATAGCTGCAGCAAAGTGCGTCTTTATCTAACTTCAGATTTCAGCACTGACATGTCTCTAGATGAGGACAAACACACAATAAATCTATTTTTGGCCAGTCTTTGGGTTGCTGCCTATTGTCAAAGATGCTGTTGCTGATATGACTGGCTACTATGTGGGAATGGGATCTTTGAATGTAAACCAGATGGGAGCTGAGCCCACTGTCCTTTTTGTAGTCTCCATCCAACCCCTGCAAAGTTCTCCATTTTGGCTCTATAAAGGTTAGGGGAATACTTGGGAGAAAGATACAAATCAGCAATGAAGTGAGGTTTTAGGTGTCTGCAATAGGGCAACGTGTAGGAAAGAGCAGCAGAGCCACACCAGTAAGAGGTTTTTACATAGGAAATTCCATTTAGAAATAGAGCTAACATTACATAAGGCTTTATATAAGATTTAAGACGTGTGAGTAGAGCGGAGCCAATGACAAGTCATATAGTGAGAACAGGAAGCCAGGAAATGACTGGCAGGTTGGACTAATGTATTGTAGAAAGATCCAGTAAAAAGACATGCATGTTTTATGAAAATTACTTCAAATATAGAGAATGCATTGACTTTTTTTTCCCCATCTTATGTAATGTGCCATATTTTCCTTCTACTTCACACTATGCTCAGGTATCACATCTGGATCACATGGCTTGACCCAATCGACATCCAAGGAACAAGCAGCCCGTCCATTATTCTACCCAAACAAAGCCAGAATCCCATTGGCTTCACTGTGTAAAACTCTCCTGATGTGGCTTGCTGCTCCATCGCCAGCGTGCTCCAGTGAAGAATTCATATAAACCTAAGCTAATATTGTTACACCTGCTGCTTCTAAGGGGCCTGACCTGTGGAGCGTTTTCAGGTTTCAAAAATGTATTGAACTGAACAGTAATAATAATATGTGCGAACACGAGTGTGCAGTTGAAGGTCTAAACCCTGAATACAGTATTTCATTTTGTATATAATGAAAATGATAATGGTGGAAATAGTAATTCAAATACTAATTTTTACAGACACCAACGCATTTTCTATTTATGTCTTTTATTCATTCACTCCACAGTATATATACACACAGTAAAAAAAAAAAAAATCCTGTGTGGTCCAGGAATGACATCCTCAGTCCATATAAATGTCTTTCCATCCCCTCCATGCTTGACAAAAGACAAATGCAGTATCCTGTAGCAGTTTCAGGGCCAGACAGGAAGGCAAAGGAAAAGACAAGTGAGATGGCAGGAAGTCATAGGAGGCCACATGGGAACAGACGGGAAACTGTAGCTGACATTATTGACTTAAATTATGCTGGAAATTAGGCTATAGTTTTGGAGATCAGCATACAAACTTAAACATGCAGAGAAAAGGTTGGCTGAAAATAGCTGATTCTTTTGCTGACACAAAGCATCAAGCCAAATTATTTAGTCAGGCACACATGTTCAAGCCAAGTATTGCAAAGAAATGTGTCTTTGCTTGAACATGGTGTGATTGTTGGTGCCAGGCGGGTTGTTCTGATTTTGAAATTGTTATTTATTTATTTATTTTTTTACTTCATACAACCATGGTAGAGTTTTACAGAGAATGGTTTGAAAATATGCAATATCCAGTGATCGGCAGGTGAGAAACAGGTTACCTATTCAGTAGAAAGCAAACATTAGCTCATTACATCAAGATCTGCTGAAGACCATTTTTGAATGCACAAGATGCCAAAAGATGAAGCAGGTGACCTATAGAAACAAAAGTCCACAGCAGTTTTGGAGGTTAGGTCAGTTTAACAGGTAGAAAATCTACCTAATAAAGTGGCCAGTGAGTGTATGTCCTTACAAGTGATCTAACTTGCAGAATTTAGCAGCATTTTGATGAGTCACACTGCCTCTCCTCTTGTCCAAACAAAACTCCTGTGATGAACTTGGCTCAGGACATAAAGAGCTGCCTTTCAAAACAGAAGCAGGAAGTGGTTAGACTAATGCTGAAAGAATCAGGGACATACAGAAAAGAAAGGTGCTAGCCCTGGGGAGGAAACAGTCCCAATGGTTCATAGGGTGGGGGACCTCCCTATTCACTCTTATTATGCAACACATTTGAAACTAAAAACTGTGGGGAAAACTAGCAAGCACTTATGTTTGAAAAAGTGAATTTTCCTGGAAACACTACTAAACCAAAGACACTTATTTTTATCATCAAATCTTTCTGAAATAAATCTATGTGAGGCCGCAAATTGTGATTGGAAGTAATTTGGAATAGATTGTGACAGACAGTGAAACAGCTGAACCACTGCCCAGAAAGGATGGATTAAAACTGGCCCAAATTGCGAGATGGAGACAGAATAACACATCAGCACAGGCCAAGAGTCAGACAGACAAAGCAGATAGAGAATAAAGAAGGGCAGCCTGAAGGGGAGAAAGGAAAGCTCTCTAATCTAATGTCCCGTATCTTTGCCAGATGTTGGCTTAGTACACCGCTGTCTGCTGTGCCAATTTGGCCCGACAACGCATCACTTTCTTATCTCCTATCACAACATTATTGGGTAAAAGGGGGAAAGACAGGTCTGTAGAGATTCAATTGCTCAGTAAACATATGATTTCTTTGATATGAAGGAACTGTTTGCTGCTGTTGCAAATTAGACACATACTGAGTCCTCCATTGACTCTTGAGCCCAAGATTAGGGATGCACAATTGATTGCAATCAAATTGAAATCACAATTCTGATGGTCACAATTAGCAAATCAAAGGTTGCAATTTTTAAGGCAATATAATATCCTCTAGACAAAACAACTATATGTAAAACCTGCTTACAAGGTTTAACCTGCACAAACATGTTTTGAAAGGCATCTGATTCTTGTGAGTTAATATTTTATTCTTCTTTTACCGAGATGATAAAAAGGCTCATAACTCAAATGACCTTTGTCCAAGATCTGCAGGCGACCATCTCCGAATGCACAAAGTGTCAAAGCTGAGGAGCAATAGTAGCATAAGACCTCACAGCTACTTTATTAGATACAGAGTCTACTTAATAATGTGGCCAGTGAATGTAATCAACTTCTAGAATAATATAAATGCAAAACCTATTATTGGTTTTGTTCATCTCCCCAGTAAAAACAATGTGACAATTTGCAGGTCTATCCATTCAGCCCCATCTAAAGCAGCAGAGATTTTCAGTTCAGCACTAGCCTGGCTGTCCCTCATCAACCTCACACAATGGTTTCTCTTTGAACCAACCCAAATTGCATTTTGGTTTACCATTCACCATAAATGGAAAACCAAAATCAATTCAACTTCAACAGTAAGCAATATTACTTTTATGGATGTTTTATTATTAAGTGTTATTGACAGGAAACTGCATGGTAAACAATATAAAAGCTGCCTTTTTTCTGGACACATATCCAAGCTTCAAGTCATTACAGAGGGCAACAAGTTTGCCTCTTACTCTAATTCATAAAACAGAACTACTACATGTTAGCGATCAGGAAATTATGTGGCTAGATCTAAATGTGCAGTCAAATTAAAGAGATTGTTTGATGTGGTCTGCGTTTGAATTAGACCTAATTGCTTCCAGGTTCATTTTGAATTACTTTGTCAAATTTTACATACAAATTTCACAGAGCATTTTCTGTTGGCAAACTACTATGATCTAGAAACATATGTTTATTACAATCACTGGCCACATTTTTAAGTAGACCATGCATCTAATAAAGTGTTCCCAGTGGGGTCTTCTGCTCATGTCTGCATGCATTGATTTGCTGCCAGTGGCCAGTTGAATAGGTATATCTAATAAAGTAGACTTTATGTGTGGCACTTGAACTCCATTATTATTTGTCAGGGCTTCATGACCTCAATGCAAGTTAGATCAAAGAGGAAGTACATTTTTGAAAACTTTCTAAGCAAATGAGCTGCCAAATGAGCTACCAAATGAGCTACTTCCAGTTCTACAGCCATCTTCCTGAAATACCCCTTTGACAACAACAACATGCCACACGGTGTATACCATCACTATAAGTACAGTCAATCTCCTATTATGGACACATGGTGGTGGTTTACTCCTCCGTTTGGCCCAGATCTGTCGCTCCCACTCCGCAGGCTCCATTCAGTCTCATGCTCCTCCTTCAAAAAGCCTCTCATAACAATAACCCATGTCTCCTGTTGCCATGGAAACACTCTTCATTTATTGCCTATTTTCTGAATTTTCTGTCACTGCTGCACACATCTTTGTCAGTTACAAGATTAGGCAATTTCTACATTATCATTTCACATTATATTACTTCAAATTACCTTTTTTGAGAGTTAATGCATTTTCTATGCTTAAAAAGCTTAGATCAGATGGATGACTCTTTAAGGCCCTCTCTTTCCCTCTGGTCATACCCATTTTACTACTTCAACCCATGCCCCCTTGGAAGAGATAGACTGTTAGCAATGGGCCTTGCCGCTGTGCTTCATGGAAAAGTTGGCATTGCAGCCCTATCTACATATATGTCGAGCAACCCAAAGGTTTTCAGGTCTTGAGGTAGTCAGCACCTCAGCACACAAGTAAATAAAACAAAATGCAACTCGAGGTATATTCTGACAAAGAAATTATAACATGGCAGAAAGCCCAGAGAAGCTGGGCTAGCTTTGGGCCCCGTTAATAGATTGAGCAATGTTTCATCCAATCATCCAAGCATCCAAGCAGGCATGAATCAAACTGTCAAGTCATAATGATTATCTAACTGCACATAATCGTTCATGAGACTAACTTTCTATCAATAACATTCGGCGAGTAGTGCTAAATTTGATAAGATGATGCCACAACACAACAGATAAACAGGCCTCAACATACACTGCACAAACACAATCCACCCGTCCCGGCATCTGCCCAATAACTATGTGAAGAGAATAATCTATCTGCAACATGTGGGCAGGCTCAGCTCCAATGAAAAAATGCCAAATCCTCTTTCTCCCCTGGGTCGAAAATATGCAAGTTAAGAGGTTTAGAAATCAGGAACACTTTTCTATCAGCTGTTCATCTGTTTACTGTTCTAATGTAAGATATGCATCCTGAATTATTTAATCACAGTTGGTTGCTTTTAATTGTTCCTATTTGAGCCTTGCATGTCTAAATCAATATATGTAAAAAAATGAAAGAACTCTATCTGTTTAATTGAACTTGCATCACAGTATCACAAAATAATGATATCACACGTAATGTTTAATGTTTTTCACATATCGTGCAGCCCTGATTTTCAGACTGAACCTTGCAGATGTAGAGTGAGCCCATTATTTTAATGCAAAGATGGTGGTTCACTTTAGGACAATTAGCCAGACATTCCGGACATATAGTATGGATTTGAACATCTGCCGGGATGAAGGTAAATAATTTCCCGTCTCAAAGGAAATTTCACCTAATCCCTGAATGGACACTGACAGTAGTGAGGAGTGATATATCCTGCAGGTGGTGAGCTTTAGCATTCCCCTAAAACTAGACAGTGCCAGAAGAAGTCCTGTAGCAGCACTATTCAACATATTGGTAACAGCGCAACAAGGAATGATGGCCGTTTAGGACCAAGGAGATGGAGGAGACAGGAAGTGAGCAAATCAAAAGACAGAAACAGCAAAGCCCTGTTGTGCCTGGCAGCTCTGGACTGGACTCTACAGCTGTGCTCTGATCTCCCGGCTCAGCACGGGCACATGCCGACACGGCCAATCTGGCACAAATACAGAGCAGCATGCCAGGCCAATAGTAGTGATTTGACTATGAGAAAAGGCTGTGGATGTAGCACATAGAAGAAAACTGTGGACTTTTAAATTGTATGGTAGAATGGGGTTTAGTCCTTTTCATGTTTCAGATACCCCACCAACAGTATTTCATTAGTAACACAAGTAGTGTAATGTGGTTGCATTCATTTATGAGAGTGGTTTCTGCTTAATAACATCTATAAAATTATCCATTCAAGTCTTGAGTGACTGGAGCCTACTTCAGTAAATATGGGCCTTAGCTGGGTATACCCTGAACAATGGTAAATCTGTTACAGGGCTGACATAGGGACAGAGTAGACTTACATAAAACCATTCACTCTTACGTTCCTAGGGGAAAATATCGAGATTAAGACTACCAGCCGTACACCGAGAGAAACCACTGTAACATGTGGAGGACACATGGAGATAGTGTGTCAGCCAGCCTGAGATCTCCTTGCACCTTACCAAAATGCACCTCAGATATAAAGTTAAATAAAATAGCACTATTTTTTTTTCTTTACTTACCACCAGCTCAGAGAATCGTGCATGCAGCTCTTCGGCCGGTGGCATGGGGGCACTGAACTCCAGTAGCTGCAGAGGTACACTGTCCTTTAGGTTAATCTCTGGGGGCTCGCTGCTCCCGAAGCAGCACAGGAAGCCCAGGCCCGGCCGTGTCCTCTTCCTGGGCGGCATGGTGGTGATGCTAACACGGGTGGCAGTGGTGCAGCTGGTTACCGAAGGCAGAGGAGGGGGCCAAGGGGCAGGGAGGGGGGGGGCGAGGACCGGGCTGCTATCTGGGGGGCATGATCTAGAACAAAAAACAAATAAAAGCAAAATTACATTCAAGTCTATGTTTCCATGTATTGTTCATAATCACAATCACACATTCACGTTAAGTCACATCAAGTCAAGTTAATGTATACTCCCAGACTCAAATAAGAACATCTACTGTACAATATACAATCTACAATCCATGTACAGCCTGTTTAGTAAAAGTAACATATGGAAAAATAATATGGTCCGTGGGAAATGGAGCAATTACTGTTTCCAAAAGCAGCAAAACATACAGGAAGATGCAACAGCAGGAAAACCGCTCATGCCAGGAGAATATTATAAGAGTGTCATTTTGGGGGAAATAGATCCAACTTTTGAGCTTGATGAGTATAATTATCTCTTGCTCCCCTGGCAGCGGTGTCTGTAAACATTTAAGAACCTTATTTTTCAGAAAAAGACAGACATTCAAATTGTGGACCGTATATATTTTTTCAGCTCTCAATTTACAGAGAATACACTACTAACAAAGGAGTGCAAATCACCAATGTACTTCTCATTTGGACAAAACAAAGAGTACAAGGGAGAAGAGTTGTTATTTTTGAGCACCAAGAACCGCAGTCACATCCTTGTCTTGACACTGGACATTTTTCTGCCCCGACAAAGGAAGACTTGTCTGTGAGGTACAATTTGGTGCCTATAACCAGTGTGTGTTTGTGTGAAGGCTGCCCTGGCGGTGCACTCTAGTTTTGAATACAGCAAACACTGTGCACACTTTATGTCTATGTAGTGAAGGACACACACAAAAGCAAGGGGCATAGGCCTAAATGAGCCACAGCACCCTGGAGGATATCCTCTTTATACTGTGAAAAGCATATGGGTGGTCTGCGGTTACAACAATGAATAACGGGCATTTTATACAATATATTACAACTAGACACTATTGTGAGCCATACAGCCACAGCGGTTCAATGTTAACCAAAGTTTTCTTGTATAGTTTATGGGTTTTGTGAATGAGAATACTCTGGGCATGCAAATCCAGCAAAACTCTTGGAGCAATAAATCCATTTGGGATCATAAATCTGGATCATACTATAATGGGGATGGCATCAACAACAAAGAAAAACAGAAATATAAAATGGCTGAAGAAATTAACTTGCAATGAGTCTGTAGGTTCAAAGACTCAATGTAGTAGATTTCCTGCTTTGCCATCGAGTTGATGTGTGAATGCAATTGCTGCCTTGTGGTTGATTGATTATTGCAGTTGTTCAAGTGTATCTAATCAAGTGACCCATGTTTCCAGTTTAGGTGCCTCTTTACATCAGTCAAGCAACTGCATTTTTTTGTTATCATGGGCCACTGTTTACAATTCCCTACTTATTCAACTCAACAAATGACCCCAATCCATACATTAATCATCATATTGTATGATGGTTATAGCAATATATTTAGGTCTTGTACAATAATGCATTTAAATGGGTCATAACATCTAAAACAAACCACTTTCTCTTGCCTATGCACAATCGCAACCACTCTTACACATACAGACCCAGCTCAGCGTAGGAGTTCTCACTGCACAGTCTAAAAATAGTCGGGTGGTAAATTCTTTATGAACGCACTGGGTCACAGACTCAAGCTTAAAGTGAGGAAATAGACAACAGCACATATTGCCTTTTGTGTATTTGCTGTGTCTGCCTTTGCCAGATGTCCAGCTGCAAAGCAAAATGAAGGTAGCCTATAGTAGATTTTATGCAATTTGCTAAATATTGGACATTGTTGCTTGTACATTTGGCTTCAGATCATTTCAGAGTCATTGCATCAGTGCGCAGTATGATTATTTTAGCACATCTTGTAAATGTAGCTGAGTGAAAGGCATGTGACTAAAGGCTATGCAGATCTTAGACCAATGCCAACTGGGGATACAAATAAGCTCTTTCTTCAAATTGCAGCACATCGTTTAATTTTTTTAGACATATACATGAGACAGATCATCAATCATAGTTAGTTACTGTAAATTATATCGCTCAAGTAGAAACCTACTATGGAACGCAGGTGGGGTATACAGTGCATTATAGTGATCACTTCGCAGGGCTGACATAGAAACATACACAGTCAGTTGAGTCAACCATGTACTCTAACATGTATTGACTATGGGCAATGACTCACCGGTTCACCTAATCTATGAATGTCTTTATACTATACCAGAAAGCTGGAGAGAACCCACAGTAGCACAGGCAGGACATGTGACTACTATACAACACTGACCACTTAGCCTCCAAGATAAAACATTTTTTTACTTAATTATAGACCCCAAAAAGTTTGAACGTTACATATATTTCAGTGGATATTTTTGTTCCACTTGATTCAAAACGTGATCCACTTTCATCATTTTGTTTTCTAAAAGTTGAAATATGAATCTGTGTAGTTGTCTTTACGACTGTGGTGAGTTTGTTGTTGTTTATCAGGACAGCTGGTGGTGGAGGCCACTCAACAACCTCCTGTCCCGTCTCCGATAGTGTGTGCCTCTATCTTCACCGTCCCACTGTGGCCCACGTGCAGCCAGTCCCCACTCATCACCGCTCCTGCTGGCCCGCATCCAGACACACTGCCCACAGAAAAGTAGGCCGAGGAATCCACACTCCTATCACATCCACTGTATGTATAGAGTAACATAAGGAGCGTACTGGCATTGGGAGGTGTGTTAATCTAACCTCTGTTGATGCGTGCTAAAGTCACCACACAAACATAATACAAAAATGGCTGTGTCCGCTGCCATATGTTCCCACTGCACCTCTTATCTTTCACCTTTTGATATAATCCCTCAATGCCTCCCACCTCTTCGGGTCATTGTCATTTTGCATTATGACCCTCAATAGAGTGACATTTCGCTGAGGCAACCCCCCTAGGATGAGAACATCTGCCATTTTCCCTGGCCACTCCAAGTCGCCTGCCCCACATTTATTGTACTGTATATTTAGCGTTCATTCTCTTTTGAAGATATGCTGTTCTTTCATTTATTGATTTTTTTCTTATTTTATTCTGTTTGGGGTTGACTGGAGCTTATTTCAATAACAATGGGTCTTAGATGGGTACACCCTGGACAGTGGCTAGCTTGTTGTACAGAGAGAGATGAGACCCAACCTTCTAGCTTAGAGAGGGGAGTGCTAACCAATCAGCTATCATACACCCTAGGTTGTGACAATAGCTTGTAGTGAATGTAATGTGGTAAAAAGTGCCATCACAGTCATTTACCAAATAGATTTAAAGTAATTGATAAAACCAGCTTAGACCGTATATTTCATAATGTTATAAAAGTCCATTTCAATCACATTTGTTTTCATGCATGCTTCTCTTTCGCTCTTCTTTGTTAATTTTTTAACACATGACTTGGAGATCTTCCCACATGCGCTCACACTTCCGCTCCTTCATGACTCATCATCACTGGGAAACATATGTGCAGCACGGCTCTAACTTACAAGGAAAAGGAAGCTATCACTTAGAGAGTGAATTTCTCTGTCTTTCGAGGTGCTAAAACACATCTGCACATGCAAAAATAGTCACAACTTCACATTAGCGTTAACATTGTTATATGAACAAACATTAATACTAGCAATGTATTTGAACTTGAATGATATGGCTTAATGCAGGGGTGTCCAAACTATGGCCCGGGGGCTAAATGCGGCCCACAGAGCAATTTTTTGTGGCCCTCAGGATTACCTCTCAATTGGCTCGAATGGTCTTTTTACTGCATTTGACTCTACATAATCCAAGTCCACTTTCCTGTGTGGTTATTGTTGTAATATAGAGGGACAATAAGTGAATAAACCTGAACCTGAACATAAGTGGTCAGAAAACAGATACAACTGAAGGGGACTTTTGGTGAAGTGAAATCGATCACCTCAGCAAGTGGCCCTCCTCGGTATCAATTTCTGATGCCCTCAGTGAAAAAAGTTTGGACACCCCTGGCCTAATGCTTCCCAATGTTGTTCGTTTGGATCACCAGAATTGTTTTTACTTCAAAAAGTAAAAGTGTTTTAGTATTTATTTACAGAAGACGCCACAATATTCTTAAAGGGAACAATGGAAGATGCTACCCATCACTGCTAATCAAGTCGACAAAAGCATGGTGACCAAAATAACAAATCAAAAACTACGGTGACAGGTATCGACAACTGTTATGGTTTTGAAACAGTTGAGGGAACAATGGCTTAATGAATGGACATTGAAACCAACTTGTTCTATAGCAAACAGTTTCTACAAAACTATAGTCATAACTTCCCATATAATCAGAGACACCCACCTTTAGAGGCACACATTAGCATACATCTGTAGGCATGAAGCAACAGAGAGTAGCCGGCACACTTTGATGAGTTTGAGGCAGGGGATAAAAAGAGACACTGCTGCCACTTTTCATTCAGCCCACTATTTTATTGACTCTTCAACATGCAACGCCGGGAAGTAGGTCATTGGAAGAGGGAGAGGAGGGGGAGCTAGTGCGGAGAGACAAGCCACCACTGCTGCTGCTAATGCTGGAGCTGGTATGAGATAAAGTGAGGTGCTTGTATGGATGTATGCAGGGATCAGCCTTTCAAAACATCTGTGCACGAGTAATTTGAATTCTCTTCAAAACATCTGTCACAGGACAAGAGTGAGCAGAAATCAAACTCAAATCACAACATGGACTAAAACATATACACATTGTATGATCAAATTGTCAGGTTATACAGGTGTTCTTCATAGAGGCTTATAGGCCAGGAGCCAGACAAAATCCAAGAAGGTTAAGTTGAGATTCTTTACTGAACCTCAGAAGGATTCTATGGGCAAATGAATGAGAATTCTATACCTTGGTTTGGGGGTATGGAACACATTTTCTGCTATAGCAGATGATCCATTTGAGATACAGATCTCACCTTGGGCTAAATCTGAAGCTTATGAATTATTAAGGTTTTTCTATAACACATAGAACACAAATTCAATCTAATTTTGTAAAGATCTTTTGTCATTGAAACGGAAAAAATAAAATATTTGTTTAAAAAAAGTCATTCATATTTCAAAACAGAAACATACAAAACCCTACAATAATATATTGCCATGTTCCTCATGGCCACTCATGGCGACTCTGTATGTGACTGTAGCACTACCACTTATAAACAGGCCCGAGTTGGAACAAAAGACTTAAAACTCGTAATGGCCCAAGGTATACACTAATCAAAAATAATATTAGGGGATGCATAGGTCACGCAAACCTTTTTTTCAACATTTGTCTGACTTACATACATTTGTATATTGGAGTTATTCTGAATTCTTACTTAGTAGCCTACTACAGAATGGTGGATTTTCAGTAAAGTGGTTTTCAAACTCTGGGCCAGGACCCCTAATTGGGTCACCAAAGACTTTATTTGGTAAAAAATATAAGTGCTAAAAGTGAACCACATGCATGACCAACATAAAAATAAGGATACGAAGTGAGGGTTGATAAAGCACTGACTTAATGGATGCCTGCTCCGACCTTCATATGGGGGAAGAGCAGCATGACTTGTAGACACAAATAGCAACTTCAAGAGGCACTAAATAAAAGATTAAAGAAGAGCTAGCTAGCAGCATATGTTTTCCTTTAGCTCGAGCTCACACAAAACAGACACTTCACTAACTTCTGTCTGCTATCCACAAATGAGGAACAGTCCTTTCTATGCTTGGTAGTGAAAACATGCAGCAGGTTTACATTAACAGATGGAAAAACAGTGTCACAATGGCAAAAAGGAAATTCTAGAGTAAATGTTGGCAGATAAAAAACACCATCTTAAACTTGAATATTGCAATAATAATAATAATAATAATAATGCATTTTATTTATAAGCGCCTTTCAGAACACCCAAGGACACTGTACAAAGTTACAATAAATAATAATGGTGGCACCAGTAATGCCTAGAATACTATGCACTAGGGTAAAGTGATAAGGCAAACTACTGAGGATTCACATAGTAGGAAATCACTGTAGACATAAAAGTTTCCCTCAACATGGAAGTTCATTCATGATTTTTCCAAGAAGCAGCTACTATTCAAGCCATTCACTGGACACATAGGAGCCATGGCACAGTTGCCCCAGACATGCCACTGCTAACATGGCCCCCTTTCCTTTTCCACTCTCCGCTTGTCTGTCCAATGACTAATGAACCTGTGACTACTTTTCTACGTTCATTCTTCTCCAGCCAACGTCACTGGATCAGAGCCAAATCACCTGGGACACTAAAAAACATTCTCCCATAGACCCCTGTTAGACCCCCCCGCCCACCCACACTTAATTTGTTTCTACCCGGGGCCAAATACACATGTAGTCATTAGTCAAAGTCCACTATGGTGATTAATACAATAAACAAGCATAAGTGGTCGTTTATATAATTGTCTCTGTCAATTAGATTGTTTTTTGGAATAATTGGTTAGTTGGTTGGTTTGTCAGTGTTAGGAAGACAAAATGGTTAGATTAGTATACAAGTTTCACCCAAAAACAAGACAAGAAGCAATCAATCTAGAGACATACATACAAGTATAGGTTAGTTATTTACTCAAGCCACAAAAAGTCAAAGCTTTTCATTTTAGTGGATTATGCGTTTACTAGATAAGACTAGTGATTAGTTAGTTGGTGGATTTTTTTTGTGTTTTAGCCAGATAACCTAAAGTGTTATAATGAAATATGCGTTCCGGGATCACATGGGGGCCTCTATGGACCAAGGTCTGCGTTCCGGCAACGTTTGATTTACAAATTAAGGATTTTGTGAGTACATTTGATTGTATTGGTTTGTGGTTTAATGGGAGAGCTATTACTGCTCAACTAGAAGATTCCTCTCAAAGCATTGCAATACCTTGAGATTTTTTATCAACTACCTCACATGTTGTCTATGCAGTTTTGGTCTTTAAGTGATTTAAAACAAGTGGCATTAAAATCCCTTATATGTCCACCACAGACAGTCACTTGCATTCCTCTGGCGTTACATCACCAATCTCCTCTCGTCTCTATGGTAAACTGTGCATTAGTGCCAATCATCAAAGCAGTGCAGGAGCCATTTCATGCTACGTTTATATCAGCTGCATTCCTGTTCAGTCTGAATGAATGCATTTGAAGGCCAGCAGTTTGTATTGGTTTGCAGACTGTGTGGCATAGGCCTGGACAATGGATGACAGGAGTTAGGGAGGAATGCTGTTTAGGCTAATTGTCTGTTGTTGGGAGTAAATGAATGCACTAGCCAAGCTCATTCCTGCCTGTGCTCTGGAGTCAATGTGCATTTGATATTCAGGCCTGACGTTATTTTTAGCAGTGTTGTCACTATCAAGAATATGTCTGGCTTTCAGAGTGGCTCACACTAGAATTAGGAAAGCTTGGTTCTTGCAAGTAAAACTTTACTTTATTAGGTATACTAATCTACCTGTCTATTATCTCAAATAGCCAGTCTGTGGCATCAAACAAATGGATTTAGTCATGCACATAGACAAACCTGCTGAAGTCGAAATAACCACTTAGTTCTGCAGAAGACCATCTATGAACTTACAAGATGACAAGATGGTGGGCTACAGCAGCAGAAGAACTCACCTAATGCCATATTATTAGGTAGTAATAAAGTGGCTGTACTCATTGTATGGACATGCATCTCTCAGGAAAATAACACACAGCATTTCCCCTTTTCACTATTCATCCTTCATTCTTCTGCTTCCTCAATCACTTCCTTCAATCCTCACAATTAGATAGAGGCAGGATGAGACAGCACAAAGTCTCTCAGCTGAGGGACAGGGTCTGATGTTGCCCAGTGTTTTAGTGAGAAATATTAGGAAACCTCAATGTCACTGACTTATGCTTTTTGTGTATATTTTGATAACACAAACGTGCACAGTTAAGTAGAGTGACCATGTTACATAATGCAGCACACAAAAGCCATAAAGAAGAAACGAGCCACGCTAAGTACTGACACTTATAATGGCCACAACCCCCATTATTATGAATTACTTTAATAGTCTGAAGGTAATAATGATGCTTAAACAGTAACAGATTTCACAGGCAAAGTAATCACATCTGGACAAAGGCCATTTGTCATTGTTTACAAACAGTTATGTGAAATGGCCAATAAAACGACCCAGCAATTATTTGTATTACCCCAGGTTTATTCTATAGATAATTGACTTCTATAACTCAAATAGAGTAATTTGTCCCATATTAGTATGCTGTTTAAATGAGAGAGCAGTTAATTACTGACCATACATTTTTAAAATATTCCATAGTAAAAATCCTAAAACTGTCAACTCTTTCCCAGCTAACATTTGACATTTCTCAAAGGTCTTATTGGCTCCAAGCCCTATTCCAAACAAACATATAGGCACTATTGGTTTTAACAGGGCCATGAGGCACTGTAACCCTCTTCACCCATGAGGAAATTCCTCGACTTAACCACTGGAAAAAGAGGAGGGGAGACATTTCCAAACCTCCAGGGATGTCATTAATAGCTATTTCATTTAGTCTGATTAATAAAAAAAAATCTATTTCCTGAAATGAGTCATAGTCATAACGACACAGACTGAATAAATCACCAGGGGGTTATTACAACTTGGCTGCTCAATCCAAAATTTGACTTTGATCAAAACAAATGTAGCAGCTCTGAGCAGCACTATAGGGCCCTCAATATCCTGAACATATTTCCAATTTGAAGGAAATTATTATAAAACATGCTAAGCCCCTTCATAGAAGCCACAAACCACAGACACAAGCTGCACAGACAAAGTACAGAATATTTTAAATGATTAGCTTTTACAAAATACATACTAGAACATTCTTTTAGTGCATTCTTTACCATTGCACACAATGGATATATGAACTTTGTGGCTCTATGTTTCCATAATGGACCTACAATGACTGTGCTCCAAGGGCCAATCACATGATAAACCAAAAATTCCACCAGTTGCAGAATGGGACTCAACAGTGCACTCAGCAAAGGTCTACTCTAGAAAGTAAAGCAACTATGGCATCAGAAGCACAGTCGACCTACTTATCCATGCTTTGCCTATGGGCCAATCTCCACAAGCCACATCTCCGCTCATCATGTAGTCGATGGATCTTTGAGATAACTGTGCTACTAATAATACTAGAAGCCAAGCCATGACCCAATGCAAAGGCCCCAACATTCCCACAATGAAACTCAATACTCAACATCCCTTTTTTGTGAACCCCCATAGTATCCCTGTGCTGTGACACATTGTTTGGTTCTTTCACAGAAGAGGAACGTGTCACAGTCAACATCTCTCCAAAGATATGGTATATGGGGCTGTACTTCCCATGGATACCATAGATATCCAAAACCCTTCAATCATTGCAGTACACTTATCTCAATTACATGGATTCTTATGGAGATACCACATTTGATGGCCAGCTTTTTATCTATGAAAATATAACACTCAAATTACCTCTTCATGTCATTGTAAAGGACTGCTAAGTTCATTACTAACTTTATACTGTGTACTATTAATGATAGCTGGGTTAGAGGCCAACAGCTGCGCTATGAGGGGACATAGGCCTTTAGGGATATATCTGGTATGCTCTTCCCAGACTGTTTTAGCAATGCATAGATAGACAGCCCTCTGAAGTGACCAGCATTTTTGAAATACCCTGTGGTAATGCAGCTCTGAATCCATGCATGTAAAAAGGGGGGGGTATGCTTGCACATCATAAGCTGCAAAAATTGTGTCACTGGCACAAATAGTGCCACTTGACACCGGCTCCGTGTGGGGACTTCCAGAGAAGAAGAGAGTTACTGAACCCGTTCTTCTAGACTGTACACTGGTGAATAGGCGGAGGATTTTACCATTGTGCTGTAAAGCCAATTTATTAGGAACGCCTTGTACTTGAAGTGGAATCTGGTGTTGCTGTAGCGCACCTGCCTCGATTGATTTGTCATCTTGTTCTTCTACAGACAATCTCCGATTTCAGGTATCCACAAGACCTTTTTGCCCACAGCACTGCCACTCACATGATTTTTTTAATTCACTGCAAATCCAGATATTGTGTTGGGAATTTCTCAAAACTCAATGATAAACCTATGACCAAATATGCTCAAAGTAAATTTCCCTTTCATTATGATCCTGTATTTTAACAGCAGGTTTGCCTTGAACATACACATACAACAGGTAAAATGGTTTACCCAATAAAGTGGCCAGTGACTGTAAGAAAGGTACATAGCAGCTTCTTGATTTTTCCATTTTCCCTACTCAAATGAAGAGGCTGATGAGATGCCTCGCTGAAGTGATTAAAAGTCAACTGTTCACTAATTCTTCATTGCACTCGCCCCCAATCCCGGGAGCAGCTCATGCATCCGTAATGGTCAATAAAATATGAAAAGCCCTGAGAGCGCTGACAGAGGCAAAGATTGTAACCTGCCTTACACTATGTGTGTCCTCAACGATCATTAATGTCCTCTCAACACACTGACTCTTTTAGCCAAGCCATGTGAGGATTTCCACTAGAGCACAGAGTAAGCCTTTAATGTGGTGGAAATGGATATTATCTTGTCCACAATGCACAAAGACATCAAAGACAAACCAACATACATGATCCGTTGACTTGAGATTTTTAACTTTGTAACACAATCCAGTGAAAAACAAGGATTACAACACAAACTTGCTAAAACTTTGCAAATGGAATGTTTCTGACCGTTTCATCCATAAAACAAGAGTAAATCCTAAGCAGGCATCAAAAAACAATTTCACAGGTGGAAAATTGCTAGGCTGGAACAAGAACTTTCATCACCAGGCTTTGGACATCAGACAGATTTACAGTCCCGGAATGACAACTCTCAACTGGGATAGCTTCAAAATGGAAAACTGAATATCAAGGATGTATCTCAAAATTGGTGTGAATATTGGCCTAACTTGAAGTGTATAGAAAACTTTCCAAGTCAAATTGAGCTGCCTTTAGAGGTTGTTACTGGAAGGCTGTGTTGTTCCATATTGGGGTGGGTCGGCTTGTTGCTGGGAGGAGATGTAAAGCATAAGTGGAATGTTTGGCTGCCAGGACCATTACTTACACATAGGCTCTGTCCAAGTGATTGATGAAGAGACAAGGGATATGTCCAACACAGAAATATGCAAAGACCTTTAACATATGACTGCTCCATTCTCTGTCAAACATGTGCTATGGGTTTTGACAACACATGAACAAAAACTCCCCATCCATTACATGGTTTCATGCAAAGCGACAATGAAGCAGCAAGCCAAATATAAATCAAAGAACCGCATCAATAGGTCTTAACTGTGGATCATATAGTGCACATGAGGGTACAGGAAGCCATGCTGTCAACACTACTGGAGACATCAGGCATGCATCGAAAGCATGCACAATTCTCAATCCAACATATGCTGCTGTTTATCCATAACACAAGTATAGTAAACTATCTTCCAATCACAACACAACTAAAAATGTGGAAACCCCATGATCGCTTTAGGAATAATGTCCCTCATTGCCCACCATAGTTCCCAATCCAGCCTGTCTTGCCTTATGTTTATTTTATTGGCTGCAGTAGTAGCCCTAGCAGCGTGATAGCAGCAGTGAGCATACAGACCTTACAGACACTTAAACAGCTGTAGTCCGCAGAGTGTGCCGTCCCCTGCTGGGTCAACACTGTAGCTATTACTCACAATGTCCCACCATGGTTCAGGTGTCAAGCATTAAGTATCTCCACAACTCACAGGACAATACACAGGCTTCCCAGATGACACAGTAGATAGTCCCTGGGTTGTGTCACGTTGCTTGAGAAAATGAGATCTAATATTTCATCCTTAAAGTTAAAGCCAAAAAATCCAGGGGCATCGCTGAGTCTATTGGTGTTTCCCGGTCGCGCCTGCTGCGTTAGTTCTTCCTTCCTCAGCTCTTGTGAGGCTGTGAGCGGAGTTGTGGATTTCAGCTGACTGAGCTGTTGACATTGTCCGTGATCACTCTCTCTCTCTCTCCCCCCTCCCTTCCCTTGCCTCTCGATCGCCTGCCCCCTTTCTCTTTGAGTTCTGACAGCATCCATGTGGCTAGACTAGGGGTGTGCAATATGGTGATTTTTAGACCACCTTTTATGACAATTTCTCCATGCTACACAGACAGTATTTTTTTAATAGACAGCTTTATCCTTTCTTCCATGCACAAATTCAATGGTAATGTTGAGGAATGTCTGAAGAATGAATATAGGTTTCATTGCATAATGTTTACATGCATATTTTTTTATTAGGCTGCTATTGCATACAGTAGGCTAATTTATTTATTTGCCCATACAATACATTCTATTTTTTATCATTGCTCATAACTAATTTATTTTGTAGATTTTAGGTTCCTTCTTTTACAGAAGGCAGTTAAACACAGAATAGGTATTCTGTATGATAGAATGATTAAAAAAGGTGTATTGTGATCAAACTGAAATCAGAATGTTGCCTTAAGAAAAATTGCAAGGAATAAGATTTTTTTTTTTTTGCCATTTCACTCCCCACCCTACAGGCTAGACTGAAGAGGTGTTGAACATTGCGAGAATATGTCGGTACAGTATGCTTGCTATACTATGCTACACCCCGTTGCGTAGTGCCATGGGTAAGGGCAACATGAAAGGAAATGACCCTTGGCAGCCTGTGCTTCCCACCAACACCCTTAGCAATGTCAACCGCGCCCCGTGCATTCCCTCACTGTGAAAAAAAAGCATTCGTTGGGGATAGCACGCCCAAAGGAAAACCCTTTCCGGCCTCGTCGTGATATATAGCCAACACTTGTGCAATATGTTGACCACACACATCACATGCCAAGTACTGGAAATGGTAAGAACACTATAGAGCAGAGATGCCATTCAAGTTCAATTAATGTCAACTCAAAGGTGGAACTTGATGTTTAATTATTCAGAATCTTTGCTACATTAGCACCACATCCACTATAATTCATTAAAGAAGCAGAAGACGCTGGTCTAGTTTACTGGTATCCAAGATGATGCAACCCATGAACTAGCCAAATACACAACCAGAAATACAACAATTCAAAGGTTACAAAGATTATCAATAAAGGACTTCTGAACAATGTCCATTTGGTGATAGCCTTTGACTTTATTGACATCCTCTTGATGCAAAATGTACAACAACTCCTAACTACCATGACAACGCATTTGGTAGAGCTCTCTAATAATATTTTTAGTTTATGTCATTCATTATAACAGGCAGATATATTTGAGATAGGGAATTTTGCCCAAGCAATGTTGCTGTGAATGTGGTGCCAACTCCCACTCAAATCAATCTGGAGCCCTAGCACATGGGTGAAGTGGGAGTCATTATCCCATTTGTCATATTTCTCTAGAGACCACAGACAGATGTCACTGAGTTGGTGGTAAAAATGCCTGCATGCATTCCTCAAAGACCCCTAGAGACGCATCCATTAACCCGTGGCACTTAGTCTTTGCCAGATTATCCACTTTCAGTTTGGACAATCCTTCTAAGTGAGGCTTCAGCTGATGGGTTACAAATGCACTATGCCAAAATGAGTAGTATATACACAATAGACCCTTTTACATTACTAGACATTGCCTTGGTACTGTCATAGGGAGCCTGGTTGAAAAACAGCAAAGGTATCAACGGTAATAATTGCTATGTTAAAACCAATGTTAACTTTTCATAATAGAACCTTGCATGGGGTCAAGGTGGGTTTGGGGGGAACAAAGGTCCTGGGAGGTGAGGCGGTAGAGACTATATATAGTTGAATGTACGGAAATATATTCTCTCAGGCTTGTGAGGTTACTTACATTTTTAAATAAACAATGACAAAAATATGCACTGCTAAACTCGCACACTATACACTAGTCTAGGATAAACCCATAATATACTGTGAAAACTGCAAAATGTTTTGTTTTTGTTAGGGAAGACTTATAGGGAAGATGTTTGTTTTAGATTGTCTTGGAGTGCATGGATTGTGCCTCAAGAAAGAAAATAGAAAGGTTAGACACTCCACATTGTCACTGTGTGTGCAGAGGCTGACCGCAGATTGTGGCCTCTACAGACATGAACTTAGAGCACCCCACAAGTAGTTCTTTAAAATATAAGTTGCACCCTCGCTTACCCACAGCAATTTGCACAGGTTAGCTGCAAGAAAAATATAATGCACATAACATTTTGGGAAATTTGACACTTTATGGTGCTTCCTTAGACAAGCTGCCAGTCAGTTTGGTTGGAATGAGTTGCCAAGCTGCTGTCTCAACTATATGCCAACAAAACATGACTGGTGTATCGAACACCTGAAAAGTACCCTGCAAAATGGTGAGAATTGTACAAATAGTACATGGAATATTGGATAAGGCACCAGTCATCCAAGGTGGTCCCTCCCACACGCTCCCAAAACTATAACTTGGTAACTCAACAGGTAGTCAAGGAGGATAATAAGCAAATAAATATCTGGAAGTATGTAAAGGGTCTGTATTTGGCTTGCAAGCATTCTTCAGGGATGTCTGTGAAGCACAGTGGTGAAGTCAGGCAGCTGCAGGCATGGTTTACGAGGTGTTGTTGCTTAATCTATTATTTAGGGTTTCTTTTGACCAGACTGCCCTTACTTATGTTTGTTTTGTTGGTCAAGGAATTCATTGTGACAGCACTCGCACACAAGCACAGAAATAAATTGGCCTGTGACCGCTGCACAAAGCCTGGGTTCTTGACAACATAAACACGAGGGCACATTTTTGTCCAGAATTTGAATGTTTGAATCGTAAATCATGACCAAGGAAAACCTAATGACAATAAGGCTATAACCATACATCTAAATCTAGTTTGAGATTTATATTGAGAGGAGTAGTAACTTTTTAAATAAACTGTATTCTCAGGGAACTTTTATTGCACTTCTACTTTAGTAATATGAATTTGATGCAATAATATTACTTATGTAAGAGTATAGTTACTTCTACTACCCACCTCTGTATGTTATCTAGCGATTGTTTGAAAAACTGAGATCTGGGCATTTAGATTCTATTATTTATTCTATTGATTCTTATTTTTTTGGTTTATTTTTTGACAATACTACACTTGCTATTTTTGTCTGACTGATTACAATACATAACTAAAGATGATGTTATTTTAAAACGGTTAAAAATTAAAATTTATTAACTCTTAACTATTCTAAAGAAAAAAAACTCTTGAAGAAAATTATTGTCTACTCTACCCTCCTCTGTTTATAGAATATACTGTATATGCAAACGTCTTTTACAATAACCTTTACAGTATTTCATCAGAATGGGCATGTATTTATAGTGGGTGTCTATTCTGGGTGTGTGGTTTAACACTGGGCACATGAACAGCTCCTTTGTCAGCAGTCCAGACTGTTAGGGTCAGAGGCCATGCTGCTAGCCTACTTCAGTACCTCTGCTGTCAGCCTGTACATGTGCCAAGTAAACGCCGTCATGTTTGAACAATGGCTCAGCTTTTTCCATTGACTCATGACAAATTCCCTATGTTAACCCGGGAAAGTTTGAGCTGGGAAGACACAGGAATAGTCTTATACGGTATTACGTATCTGACTGTAAACACTAGTCACAGATGGCTCGTACTTTTATTGTACATGCAGGTGTGTGAAACTGACTTTGACATTTTAGACTGATGGCAAACCAAAACTTTAATTAAGCATTTTCCAGATGTCTCCATTTCAAAAACAGGCTTACACTGGCTAACACAGTGACCCCCTGCTGCATTGTACAGTGTTACCTCTATGGCACTGCAGACACGGAGGATTTTTCATTTTTTATTTCCATTGTAAGCTAGCCTTTCCATGTGTATGTCATTGTTCTGTTGATGTGAAACCATGTAAATCACACACAGAGCAAATGTACATTCATGGCAAAGTTCATTTTTCCACTTCCATGAGAGTTACAGGGGGTACCTCAAAACCCGGCCATGACACAGATTTTATGGCAAAAAAAAAAAAAATTGCCATAAAACATTGCCATTAAACATCGCCATAAAAACATCTGTAAGTCGTCTCTTCTGCTAAAACTGGCGCATTGAGAACAGGTGTGTATCTGCAGCCATTGCCCTATGTCCTTTTTACATGACCTTTGACCTCCAGTCATGGTTGAAGGGCTCCGTGAACCCAGTGGCACAGATTAGACTGCCTGAACAGCCAAGGTCATGTTACCTCAGATTTATACACAAGACTTTTATATTAGTGGAGTGACAGCTTCAAAGACTTTCCAATCTTATAATCTTTCTAATCTTTGTCTATAGAGCTCAAGTTAGAGATCAAATTAGAGATACATTGACTGAAAACAGACCGGGATGCGTTTGATAAACATTATAACATAGTAATACTCCATAATATTGAGAATAATAGGGCTACATTTAAGTATGAGACAGACTTGGATCACTCGTACATCGTCGAACAACTGGAAAAGAATTTCAACCACTTTTCCAGCAGATTTACAAGCAAAAAGGATGGCCTATACAAGTGTGTTAAGCTGCACTACAAGTATCTAAAGTCTCCAGAGATGCCAGAAGAATAACAAACACTTCCTGTTTATCTGCGTAGCCAGTCAGGACAATCTGTTCTGAGCTGCCATTCATCCCTAAATAAATCTTTGATCATCATGTAATTATCTAGGAAATCAAGCATCATTTTGTGTTTTATTTAGTACAAGTACAAGGTTGGAAACATCCTATGTGAGTAAATCCATACATAAACACATAATAAAAAATCTAATTTGTTTTATTTTGAAAAAAATTGAGTTATTTACATATTAATAAATATTGGATACCTACTCTTTATAATAGCGAGTGTTTTCTTGAGTTGTATTCATTTTTTAGCTTTTTATTTGGAAAAATGTAAAGTTCTATCTGTAATATAAAGCCTGAATGGAGTGGAGTGAAGTGGATTTAAGTTAAGATCAGGTTTGTGGGGTGAACATAGTTACTAACCATTGTATCTTCATTGTAAGATACTGTAAAAATCATGTATCCATACACTATTTCAGCATCCTCTAAACAGGGCTTCCTTTCTATTTTTATATGTCAACAGAACACGCAGCGTCAAAACCACCAAAACACCAGAAAGGAAAATGTCAATAAGCCACAAGCTCTGATCTTCTATAGAACTTGAACACATGTCACGCACCATTCTGTGTGTGCGCCAGTGGGCTGAGTGGTGGTAGAGGGTGTTGCTAAGGGGCCTCATTGTGCCTGGATTACCGTGAGAGGGGTAAATGATGGCGATGATTGAAGCCAGCTGAGACCAGGGCGAGCTCCTGGAGAGACACACGCCCCGCACCACGTCCCTCAAATCCATCTGCTTTCTCCAATGACATACGATTATGAGCCCCCTGCCATACACGCACAGCCGCTAAAAATCAACATGACAAACAACTTTTGCTGGAAATTGACAAAACCATGCACTTTTCTACTAGACTGATGATAATGAGGACTTTCCACTGATTACATCCACTCCTTTATCCCCTTCTTCATCTCGCAAAGTAAAAAATAAAAAAGTGCTGCACTGCGGAAATCACAATTATTTTAATCTTGTTTGGTCCTCACAGAAGCCGGTGCGTGATTGCAATGGCTGCCAATCACAAGTAAGTACAATAGCCTTGACCTCTACTGAACTCATTGAGCAGCGTTTCCACTGGGGACATTAAAATGCGGTCAAGTATGGTTGACCCGAGCCAAAACTATATCACAATTTACTGTGTTATGAGTGTTTTGTGAAAAAATGGATCAAGATTTTAATTTTACCACGATTAACAAATTCAGTGTAAGACTAATACAGTGTTTATCATAATACTTTTCATGTATACCAACACTGGCATTGTTAAGGTAAAAAATTCAGTGAAAAGCAGAGCATAAATGAATGTGCTGTATCATGATTCAACAATCTTCCCACATTAGCAGATCAGTCAGTCATAACTTAATATCACAATTCAATTTTTATCGCCATAATCGCCATCCCAAGTGCCTTTTTGCTTCTCACAGGCTCGGAAATGACACTAAAATAGGCATTGACCTCTGTAGTACAAATCTGGGTTAATCACATCTGCACTAGCTGCACACAATCAACACACATTGTTCCGATTACATGCTATTTAAGTTAAATGGCGAAGTCGGACCGTGTATTATTGTCCCATTGCAGGCACTGAGAAAAAATGTGGGTCAGCATTTTTTTCTCCTGCAAAAGCTTTTCCTTTTTTGCATCTTGGCTTCCTTTGTAGAACAATGAGTCTGCCATTTCTTCCTCCCAAGACAACAGGATTAGTGACAATTGCCATTATTACAGCCGCAACGGGTACTGTGATGCATACAAACAGAAGATATGAGGCAGAACTCAGTGACCTCGCTTCACATCTACTACACATTTTTTATATTGTGTGTTTTTCAAAAATATGATGGAATGACAGTATATTGTGTAGTATTTTTTTCTTTCTTTTTCAATATATTCAAATTTGATTGCTAAAAGGTTGCACATTTGTGGTAAAAAAAAAATATATAAAGATTCACTCTACAAACATGTATTTTATCTTGTCTTAGCAAGCAAACAATCCAAATACAACAGAGAATCTAAATATACAATATCCAGTAAAACATCAAGAGGCAGAGATGTGGTATTATGCAGTGTAACCAGTGCAATTGAACTGGGGACCAGGAGGTGGAGTGGACCATTTGGGTGTCAAAATCTAAACCAGGACTAAAGTAAACTAAAATATAGTATCCATAAAACCCGGTTAAACTAGCACAAGATATGCCTAAAGCAGGACTAAAGCAGGACTAAATCAGGCCTAAATCAGGTCTAAACCAGGACTAAACCAAGAGGGAAAGGAGAAAGTGATCAGTGTATGAACAGGAAAGCAGGCTCATCCTCGTCCAAGGTCAACACCCTTTCACTTTTGAGTGACACCGAACCTTTGGGGAGACTAAAACCTCTTACTCAGCATTGGCCCATATTGTGCTATAGCTTCACTGAAGACGACGGTAAAACAAGGTCGGCAACCGGACCACAACCGTAACTAAAAATAACACTACAAGTCATAGCGATCGATATATCATTACAGTGAAAGAGCTAAAAAACATGAACGGGAGGAGATATGTCTGGGAAATGTAGTCTACTGTAGTGAGCGATAGCCATGAGACAGATTTATGATTACTGTTTTGTTCATCTGTGTTTGAGATGACATTGTGTTTGTATTGTAGAAATATTGAGGTCCAAAAAGAGTTTTCCAGAACACTTGAGGTAGTGACAAAATCATTCAACCTCAACATGAGACCTTTAAAAAGCAGAAGAAAACAATTGGTTTGATACCGCTTTAGTGTAACCGATTTAGTACTTGGTTTAGACCCGATTTGGTCTTAAGGCTTTGTTTAGACTTAAATTCAATAGAAAGCTTTTATAGAATAGTGTATATTGTAGTTTCTGTTTATATTGGTCCTTAGACTACATATACTAGTCACAAAAAGTTAGACATTTGACTTCAGGTGAAATTCACAGCGATATAACATCATATCATGAAATAATATTTAAGTAGAACCATGTGATATCAATTTATAGATTGCATTTTAGCAACATTCTATATTTTTCACCAGAAGTTCTAATATTCTTAACTTTTTGTGACTAGTATATCTTAACCAATTCAAAAAAATGCTGAGGTCTGAACCTATGTGACCTTAATACTGCGCTCGGCCATTTTTGTTTACTGTATTTTTTATGTTCAAAATGCACAAATCAATCACAGCAGGGCTTTTTCCGATCATTCTACTCCACACAACACAAACCTGCAGATCCCTTTCCTCTTCCTTTTTCAGAGCATGTGAGGAATGTCAGGAAGCTAAGGTGGTGATGGCTGGTTTGGTTTTGAGTATGCGTAGGTCTGAGCTATACGCGAGTGAATGCATGGATAATGGATATACAATATACACAGTCAATGCATTCAGAAGACATCCGCATTGGGATCACATTTTCAGATGGGTGAGACAAGCAAGCTGTACTATAAATAAAGAATTTCTTTAGTGGTTTATGATGTAGTGTAGAACTATAGCTGTTTAAAATTTACTATATGCATATAATATTATTTTATATTTATATGATTTTCATTATAATATATAGGAAAATAAAACATAAACCAAATAGAAATATTTGGATAGATCAACCAACCAAATGTTTTATGTAGGTAAAAAAAGACGACTCAATTCAAACAAAAAATAGATATCTCATATTTTATAAGTTATAGAATGCAATGAAAAGAAAATGTAATTGTTTGTGTGGCTCCATTAACCTTTAGAAAGATAAAGTCTACACAAGCTCTCCTGCCTCACATTGTAGAGCTCCCCACATCATTTAGTTTATGTACTGCCTAGTCGCCAAGGCAACCTGGCATTAAATCAGAGCTCGGCACAACACAAGTGGTGCTGGTCCAGGGAAAGGAAACAGTGAGAGATGAAGAAGGTGGTTCATCATGTTGAGACTCGCTGAAAATGTTATATTACAATCTTTACACTTTGTTGTTTGCTGTCATGTATTTATTGACTTAATGTTCTCAAGTTTAGTTTCACAATAGTTTTTTTCAACAAAATCTTTGAAATACACAAGCTTTTCCTTTGCATGCCAACATCACTATACATTTTTGTCCACTGTATTTAGTCTACATTGCCTTTCCAAAGGGCAGCTTCAACCTAATAACCCATTCCACTTAATTGTGCATTTAAGAGAATGTATGTGTGAGTATGTCAAGATTAGAGTCAATGTGGGGGGCAGGGTAAAATACTTTGGACTATGGACCTATATAGCAGCATTAGTGCCTGCAATAGGGGTCCAGGCTGCCAGCTTAATGCTACTAATCCACCCCAGCACCAAAGACAATCACAATGAATGTGGTCAAGGGCATGAAACAGTAGCATCAGTGACCACACCCCTCCATTGTCAGTTTACCTTTTTTTCCTGTAGTCACAATGTTGTTTGCTAATCTCTGTAGCCTGTTGGACAATGTAAAGGTATGGCGGTAGGATTGTGATGATGGGGCAAGATTTTGAAATGCCAGAATGCCTATAGGAAAATTTAGCAAGCAATGGATCTGATTAAAAATGAATCAAGTTTCAAGGGTAAAACATATATTAATAGCTTTCATCCACGCAGTTCTTGTGAGGTAGAAACAGTCAGATGGTTTGGCACAGCGAGCAGCAGCTTATTGGTTATCTCTCAAATCACTCCATGTTGACAGGAAGGGCCTTTAAATACACAGTCGCACACATAAAACCCTATTTTTTAACAGAGCTTTTTGAATTCCTAATGTGTGCCTCTTGTCTCAAACACATATGAAAATTACATTGAAAAAAGCTGAACTTGACAAATGACCATGGCTCCAACATCTAAGGGCAGCAGCAGTAGCAAGCATGCAGTAATGGGTGTATGTGAGCTGGAGTTGAAGTATGGTACTTTTGTGGATTTGGGAATGCTGCAATTACATCTTCTTTAAAATAGCACTTTAATGTAGATGCAAACACATTTGAATTAGTTGGAAAGTGGTTAACTCCGCAAGCTCTAATTTGAACCAGAAGAAGATGTAATGCCTTGACCCGATCTGGATCTTTTAGCTCATGGGTAAATATTGTATCCATTTAGACAATTGTATATAATCACTAGCTGAAGTTAGTTTCTTCAGCTAAGGCTGTAGTTCTTAGACTTATAGTTCAGGGGTAGCCATTGTCCATGGTCTCAATGGTGAAGAAGCCCTTGAAAAAATACAAAATAATCTTTCAAATGTACCATTACTTTTTCAGTCACCTTGCTAACAGACAAACAAACCAATAATGGCATTCCTTCCTTTCAACTCTGGTGCTAAAATACTTATTAAAAAGACTGTATACCATCTGGCACTTTCAAAAGCTGAACAGAAGCTGAACCACAATTGTAATTTCACTAACTTAGGCCCAAGCTGCTTTAAAGACAAACATAAACAAGCCTTATTAAAAATACAGTGCAAACCGATACAGAAAACTCCAAAAATAACCTGCTTTTCATGGTTGCTAGGACATGGCTGGGTCAATTTGATTTCCCCTGCTGGCTCCCATCATTTGTTTACCCATACACTTCCTGAATGCTGATGGCAGATAGTCTTCTAGTTTATACAAGTGGAAAGAGAAGAAAAACAGCCCTATACTGCTCAGTCTGAGAGGCTACTGCACAATGCCAGTGTGTGTAGGGGGTGGGGGGCAGCTTCTCGAGTAACCACGGAAACGGCACCAATGGGGGGGGTCACCTGATGTCTACATGTGATATTTACCACATGGGAGTAATAGAGTGTATATTAGATATGGAGAATGTGGGCTTTCTTCCCATTTTGAACAAAGCATGTTCAGTTGGGGTGGGTGATGTGGTAATGGAAAAAATGTAAATGACAATCTGCTAATCTGGGAAAATTGTTAAATTGTGATACAGTGTTTTCATTTATACACTTCATGGTAATTTTTACTATAACAAAGCCAATGTTCAATGTTCAGGGAAAAAAATAGTATTGTATAATGATGAATACTGAATTTGTTTTTAAAAATGTATTTATGAAGCATTAGTCAAAAAATACAAAGTCAACAAAAAATGTGATTTTGATCTTAATAAAATCGTGATATATTTTTTACCATATCTCCCACCCCTAATGTTCAGATAATTGATTTGAAAAATATTAAATATAATGTGTACAATATGATAAGAATGTATTGCAAGATGGGGTCAAAGATACTAACTCCAGTCAAGAAGCAACTCATTACTTTTTGTTGATTCATTTCCATTCTGAAATACAGTATAAAGGCTTTGTGAATGAATGGAAATAGAGCAGTTACCCCTGAAGTAAAAGATCACTACACTAGTTTTGTCAAGGTCTGGGGATTATACCTTTACTATTGTGAGATATTGCCAGTGCCATTAGGTCTGTGTTCTCTGGGTGATGTTTGAGTTATGTGATTATAAGCTTCTAAAATAGCTTATATATATTAATAACATCACAAAAATACTGTACTTTCCAAAAGGCTCAAAAGGTCAGCACATGCAATTCACATCTATGATCACCAATGCAAACAACAAAATAACTCAAATAAATCATTCACAGCCATTTCCAGCTGTTTCCTGACCATTCAGAGACAGATGAGAGTATAATGGACTATTGACTATCAGCCGGTCTGCAGAGAGATGGCTGCTGTTAGTATTGCATTCACCTGTGACAAAAGCTAAGACTAAGAAGTATGGAGGAGAAAGCAGATCACCCACAAATACCATGCAATCTTGAAAGGAATTCACTCATCATGCAGTGCTAATAAACACCATGCCTTCCAACAGTCCATTTGAAGTGCTCTACCAGCTTGAAATCTGCTCAAGGTCAATATGTAGTATCTCCTAAGGGAAAAAAGGCAAAGAAGGCCCCATTTCAGCTAGCTCCTCCATAGACAGAAGCCTATTCATAGTGCTAGCTGAATGTTGTAGTTGTTGCCAGCCACGCGGTTTGATTTGGATTTTTTTTAGATTAGCTTGCAAGGGATGGAAGGTCTACTGAGATGCATCCCTGTTGTGGTGTTAGTTAAAGGCATAGAAATGGACATTGCCCCTGGATGCCATAGTTGCTATTATCTATAGTGATAAATTAATATTATCAGATTTCAGAAAGAAATTACTGTATATAGGGACAAAATAGACAGTAAAAGCTTTCTTTCCAACCTACAAAGCAAATGCATTAATAGACTAAGTACACTCCAGGAGAATATGGCTGCAAAAGCAAAATGTCTAAACAAAAAATATGGTTATGTTGAGGTAATAAAATACTTTTTATATACAGATTTAAAAATAGTGGTCAATTGGGAGGTTTTATCTGATAGCGCCTATTTAAAGCACTATTTCTGTCATAGGTCAAATAATTAATGGTCATATCACTTCCAAACCCTGCAGGTGAACAGGATGCACACTATATCATGGATCTGAATGGAAAACATGATCGGTAATTCAGAATCTTGTTGGAAGGCATTACGTTTTACAGAGAACATGTATAGGAGGTGATTTACAGCTGTTAAGATAAAATGAAGCCAACAAAATGAATCACAAAAAAAGGACAATATTATGATTAGCAATACGTAAACTTATAATTCAAGGAAATGCCATAAAGTCAAAACAAAATCGGCAAAGTTCTCAACATGAATCAAAAAAGTAACATCGACAAAACAGCAAAACCAGCACTTGTCTTGCTTCTAGTTAAATGCAGCCAAGCAAAACAAAGCCTGCTCAACTGTCACGAGAAGAGACATTACCCTCAATCTGATATTATTTACTAAAGAATAGTTACATGAAAATATATTTATTGCGGTGTTGAAAAGTCCTGTAGCTTATAAAGATAAAAATATATAATAGTCACTGGATACTCAAAGTCAGAGCTTAAGAATTCTGCTAGCACAAGGAGTTGCTGGGAGCTCGTCTCAAGCCAATGGTGGACTCCGAGCCGGGAGGACCCCAAGGGAAAAATAGCCAGCACAGAGCAGGGGACTCTCACGGACAGTAGAGAGATTTTCCCACAATCCAGCACACAAACAGAGGCACACAGGGCAGAGGCAGAAACCCCTGTCCGTCAAGACCAGGGCTGGAGGGGGATAGTTACAATAACACAGTCTGAAGAAGAACATGCAATGGCACATCTACTGTGAAGTGGCCCCCTGATGCTACACGGTCCAGGCAAAAAGTCCACATTTGTCTTGGACTGTCTGACCTTTGTATGACCTTGTGTGAAGGTTAGAATCAACAGGGCAGAGATGTGATAGGATGATTTGGACAAATGTGTACACTTCATTGGTTAATAGAGTATGCTAAGTATTAGCTCACTGTGTACTAAAGACATGGAAGGCATCTAGATTAGTTTGAATTGAGCTGTCGAGGTTAATTTACCGATTAGGTCCTTGAGAAATGGAGCCTAAGTTGAGATGAAGTGTATTGGTACTAATGTGGTAAGCAAATGTGTGGTAACATTCCAACATGTCCAGTCTTATGAACAAATGATGGGTCAGAGGTCAGAATATAAAACACAATCAATCAGGAAGCCGTTCAATCAAAAGTACATACCTCCACAGTTGGAATCTAGTTAAAAAGTCTCTTTTGTTCCTCAGCTTTGACCCAGACCATTCCACTCACCAGATTCCCTTATGATAAATATCCAGCTACTCAAATCTAAACATTTCATCTTGAGAAAATGTGCCATATGCAAACCCTTGTTCAAGAAGGTCTGCAAAAAGTCTTCACATTTCCTTTTATAGAAGTAACCCCAGGATGGATATCAGAGCCATTATAAATAAGAAGCTGGAATGCAGAAGAGGAAAAAATAAACATCCACGTCGCTGTTATCTGCACCCAGCTGTGCAGTTTAAAAAACTGGAGACTGGAGGTGATGTCACACTGGCATTGTGTTACCATTAAAATAACAATAACGCTCCCAGACCATTTGTATGAATACTCAATTTAATGGGCATACCTTTCACCATACAATTAATAGTCTCAAAAGCAAAAAATACATAGCACTATTTCAATTATAAAGGACATTGATCTAGCAGTTTGTTAATAAATTGTTGGATAAAAATAGATATACACTCATTGGTCACTTTATTAAGTAGACCCTGTTAAGCATGGTCTTCTACTGATATAGTCCACCAGCTTCAATGTTTTGTGAATTCAGATATGGCTGTCTAGACCTTGGTTGTAATGTGGTGCTCACTTGATATTTTCCTTTTTGGGGACCAAACTCTTGTACAAATCCCAACAAATTATCTTCAGCTTTTTATACCCATTCTGATGCCCGCTTTGACTCCTTGACTGATGCACTGATTTGCAGTTAAATAGTGCCGAATAAAGTGGCTAGAAAGCAATTACTGTTAGAAAAAATATTCAAAAATAAAAGAATTAAAAGTGTAATGGGTTCAAAGAAGCAATTGTTAATGACTGATGAAATACATCCCAATGGAGTCTTTCAGGCAAATTTCAGAGTCAAAGTGAATCTGAAACCTGCAGCCGCCCGGTGCATTTGTGAGGTTTGATAAACGCTTCCAGATGTGCTCTAGATCCCAAGTGAAAGACCAGCTTTGTGCTCGGCCAGGTAGCACGCGCACAACTCCCTGGTGAACCCCTGTTCCCTTTCCCCCTTCCATCTAGCTTTTTCTCAGTAGCTTGAAGTAATATTAGCCCAGCGGAGGGGGCAGGAGTAGGGGGCTTTTAGATGCCCATAGCCTCAACCCAGCCTATTTTAACGGTGCCTAATTGCCTGTGACTACTAGGAGACAGGGGACCGCAACAAGCATTTGACTGAGCTATAGTTGACTGGAGCTATGGTGACCAAGGAATCAAGTTTGGATTTTTTATTTTTTTATTTAACCTTTATTTAACCAGGTAAGCTATTAAGAACATGTTCTTATTTACAATAACGACCTGGCAAGGGGTAGCGTGCAAGCTGTCAGGAAGTGAAGACATATTAGGATACTCTCAACCTCCATTACCCCTAGTGCTAAATCAGTCAGCTAATGGCCATAAATTCAAGAAGACAATAAAAAAAGCAATTGCACACGCACCTGCTCCTTGTGAGATCACTATGATGTGATAGGAGATGCAGTCATCTACCTATACAATGCTCACTTAATGCAAAATACCAGCCTTTACTGTAACCACAAGCTTTTCTTTTTGCAGAACAATGCATAGTGTAATTGAGACTTAAATTATACCACTGATGGAAACATGCAAGTCTAATCAGGTAGTCAAGGCAGCCAGCTACTGTTTCAGAAAACACTACAGCCGCACAAGATCACCCCAAACCATCTAACAATAACATACTGTCCAGAACTTAAGTAGACAGAAAGGACATTGAATTTATATTGAAGAGGAAGAGATGTCAATCATACACTCACCGGCTACTTTATTAAGTAGACCTTGTACCTAATAAAGTGTGTTAAGGCGGTCTTCTGCAGACATTTTGAACCAGTTTAGCTGTTCACATAACTTGCATTAACTCAATTATTTTCTGTAACGCCCCCCCAAGCAAGAAGAAAACAATTTGCGCCCCCCGCTGCCAGCATTTTTAGACACAGTAAACACACCGGTCTTTCCTCGTCTCCCTCTGTAGTCACAGTGAAGCCAAGCGCTACATACGCTTCGTCATATTTCCTCGTCTTAGCTTTCGGGTGACTTGCTTTTGTCTCATCATCGTCATCTCTCTCCGCCTTTCTTTTCATCCCTGTTAAAAAAATGTCATGTTTACTGCACTTCATGTCACCTGCTCGGTGCAAAAAAACCCTACATTGTAGAGTTAATACTCCCTGCGCCACTGCCAACTACTGTAGTGGATGTGCAATTACATTTTATTCTAGTACGGCAAAAGAAAGCTTGTTCCCCAGGGTCACACGCGCCCCCCTATTTGAGAAACACTGCATTAACGCAAGGTATTCTCACCCACAGTCACTAACTAGAAATGTTATTTTTCTTGAAACATTCTAGAAACCACTGAGACTCTGAATATCAGCCTACAGTATGTGGCTTGTGGCACCAACAACTATGCTGCATTGAAGACCTCAACAGTTGCTGCCATGTGATGATTAGCGATTTTCACTACAGTAATAAGCAAATGCACATACTATACCCAACAAATTGACCCCTCAGTGTATATTAAAATGATGGTGTTGGTGAAGGATTATGAATATATGATTAAATCATTAATTGCTTAGAGGACTGTGGTGGTCAATTAGTGCTTTTCCACAGGTAATTCAGCGTGAAACAATGCTTTCTGCGATGCCAGCAAAAAGTGATGTTTGTTAAGGTGAGAGAAAAACACAAATGATAGCTTGGATAAGATTTGAGGTGCCAGTAAATGTACATTAAGATCATATCTTAGCTTCACAGTTGGGTGAGCTGAACCTCTGCCAGTGCTCTTTGGCATACAGGTGCATTCCTGAACTTCTGCATTTTCTCATAATGCATTGAACAACCTCAGCAGTGTATTGAGTAAATAGACAAAGCCTGTTGCAACTACAGTATAGTGCAAAAAGCTTTATACACAAATCTTTGGACAAGTCCTCTAAAAAATAAGGTCTCCCCATTGCTCAACCTTGACGCAAAAGATAAAACTGCAATGAAATGTACTATAAAAGGCCCAAAATTTTAAATTTACTACCAGGCACTTTGTATTTTATCACAAATATTCAACCATTTTCTCTTTATAGCATTATTCTGACTGGTAAGAACTGGCAACATTTTAAAATGTAACTACAAAAAATCTCCCAAGAGCAATGTTGTCAGTCCTAAATGACCATGCTAGTAAAACGGCTGCAAATGTGTGGCTCATAACAGTATTTGTGACTTAGCATTGAGGCTGTGCACTTTAACAGATGCTAGTGTCTACAGTGGGATTATTCTTTCTAAGCTAATTACTCCCAGACTCCTTTGCTTCTCCAGTGCCAGAAACTACAGTGTGCTGCTGATACAGTAAATGGGCATGAAGCCTGTCTGTCCAGAGCAGTGAGAAGAAACCAGGCTGGAACGGGACTGGCAAGGGCTGTATGTAGTGATGTTTGAAAACAAAAACAAAAACGGTACATACACTCCAACTAAAGGTGAAGTTTTAGTTACCAAGGCAAGGGTGATTGAACTTGAATGTTAGACGTATTTGGACCATATGGCTAGATAATTAACTAAATGAATAATTATGTTGAGAACAACCTAGGATGAAGGAGAAAAGTGTCCAATAGACTGTTTTTTTTGTTCTCCTACCAAGGTAGCCACAGCACACTTTACTTCCTAGCATTCAGTTATTTGCATATAGATTGGACACAGGTTCTAAGATGAAAGTCCTTTCTGACATAACCTATTCAATTTATCCAGGCTTGGGACTTGCACAAGGAGTATACTGGTTTGTGACTCCCTATGGTCTTGAACATCTGCTGCAGTCCTACATTCAAGTTTGTTGTAGCTGTAAAAACAAGTACAGTCTTGTCAGTATATCAGTAATCAAACTAGAATGAATGAGTTTATTAATGAATTTAAAACATGTCTGACCACACAGAGCAGAGAAGCTTGGACTGCAGGCTCACCACCCACTACAGTGTGTGGCCTCCCTTATGCTTGTAACAAACATAGTGCCACTCTGTTAAACCTGGAGCCATCGTTCCACACCCACATAGCCACAGGCCCCTGGGTACTGTCAATTGGACCACTGCTAGAAAGAGCCAACCTCAGTCCAGTGTTTCAGGCCCTTACAGTATTTTTCTCTATCCTCTACAAAACACTCAGGTATGTGTACAAGGACTATGCACTACAACATTTAACACCTTAGTTCATACTTATAGTCCAACATAATAAAATATAAAATAACTGCAGACTATGATGACTTCCTATAGGGTCTGTAAACATAAGAATGCATTCTGAGAGATCCAACATAATCAAAGCCGTTGTAGAAAAGCTTAAAGCGTATTAAAAGATCATGGGATTGTGCCGCTTACATACATTCAGTATATCCAGCTATAGAGCGTCAGGGCTTTCCAATAAATCCACCCATTGCTTACATCCATTAATAGCCTGTTGTATTCATCAGGCCACCTTCTAATGTTTGTAAAGTGAGTGTGAACAACTCAGACAAATCCGCCAAGCTACTTCTGCATTTTGTTTTGTATATCACCTTTACCTAGTTCCCATTTCTTATTTATCAAGTTGCATCTAAATAGTTTCAGATCATTGCAGCTCTATTTCAATCTTGATCCACTAAGAGGAAGGCAGCAGATGCTAAGTGCTCCTTATAGCCAAAGCTGTGTGGGTGAGGAGGAGGAGAAGAGGATGATTTTGTGCTTAGACTGGCGCTGTGCTTGTAAAGCCTTAACAACTGGCCAAGAGGTCTCAATGTTGCATTAGAGCCAGATGTTCAGTTAGTTCAGGGCCTTCCCAACCTATAAACAGGCCGACTGTGTGGGTTTTAGGAGAGGCGCAGCTGCCCCAGGGTTAAGACAGTTGGACCGCAATGATGTGGAGGCAATGATAAATTTGTTTGTGGTAATATTCATAGAGGATTAGCTAAACTTGGCTTCTCCAACTCTTCATGTTCATGTTCAATTGTGTAAAGTTGTGACCAGTGCCCCCAATATAGGGCTTTCTAGTCCTGATTTAGTCTTGGTTTAGACCTGCATTAGAACTGGTCTAGACCGTACTCACAGTTTAAACCTTACTGAGATCTGGCTGAGGTTTAGTCCCATTTAATTCTTGGTTTAGACATTGTTACATCTGATTTGGGGCTAGACCTGGTTCAATGAGCCTCCAATGCCCAACGTTGCATTGCCTGATACTACCGTGTGAAGGCTACATAATGAAAAAATAATAAAAACAGTTTATGCTTCAAATTTAAACACCAAAATGCACATAGATAAGTCAGTCCTATATAATAAACCTCTTTAAAGAAGCCTATATGCTGAATCCCAATCTTTTTTCTTAACAAGCTGTAGGAGCTGTGTGGCGCTAGTTGAGGTGATGCAGCGCCCTCTTTAGGCCCTCACAGGAAAGGTCTGTGTGTAGCCCAGTGAACGCAAAGCCGAGGCGAATAATATCGAGGTCAAATGCGTTGCACGTTTTCCAGTATATTATTAGAGCACGTGTTGATTTAAATACACAACAAGGAACGTACACAATGCTAGTGTCTTAAGTAAAAGGCAAATGGTGCGTAGCAGACGTTAGCTGAGCCTGTCATGGGCCAAAACTGAACGTAATTGACCAATATAGCAATGGCGGTCAATGAAGAGACAGGTGGCCTCGGTGATGGTTCAAGTAAGGTTTGTATATTGTATGTATATTGGTGAATGATGAATGATCGCGTTTAAAGCAACCAATGAAAATCCAGGCCAAAAATCGAATGTTTGATGTTGGATTGGTAAACACATACAGCACCCTTCATCCACATTCACGTTGACCCGAAGCTATATCCTAAAGTAGCCTAATTTAATAAAAACACAGCATTACCATGGCCGTAAAAATCGACAATTCATACAAAATCCATTTTACGGAAATTACTGGGAGATGATTTCCACCATCATCTCCACGCACCCTGCTGATTAAGTCAGCCCGATTCGCAGATGAAAACCCTTACCTGGTAGACGCGCAGCCGAGAAACAATTGAAGTCTGTGATAATAATAATCCTTTTCTGTTGTCAGCGGCAGTACCGGGGAAGAAGGGTCCGAGTCACCGAGGTCTGGATAAACAGAGAGCCGATGTGCGCAGCCGTGTGTCCGCTGTACGAGCCTGCTCATTCAGCTGAGTGATAGTGGAGAGAGAAGCACCGACAAGTCGGTCGAAACAGCAGCACCACGCCTCCCCTCTTAAAGCTACCGCACTACGTCTCTGTGAATCACTTAAATGGTCAGTGATGGAGGCACAGTGGGCATTGAGAAAAAGAAAGATTTTTCAGTAGTAATCCTTATCATTGTAACCTAAGCAAGTCTTAAAAGCTTTGTTAAGCCTTTATGATATAATATAATAAAATATAATATCACGATTTTTTTAGCCATGAGTTTAGTTGACTTTGTATTCTTTGTCTTACACAGAAGACTACTGCTGTCAGTGTATAAAACGTTGTTTTTTTTTATCTAAATACAAATTTAATGTGTATGAAATCCAGTGTTCATCATAATACCTCATTAATATTCAATGCTCTTACTGCTTTATTGCTATTTATAGAAACAAGAATTATCTCACTATAGAAGATCAATTATTTACTTGACATTTCAGATATTTCACATCAGAAGTCAAGGCAGCAGTGATTACGTAAAGGCCTATTTTCTGTGTTTGAAAATGTTCCAAACATTCAGCAAATATCTCCGTACTCCAGCTGCTAAGCGTTTAATCCTCTGAAATATGAAGAAATGGTATGACTGCTGCAACATATCATTCATTAATTGTATATTGTGGGAATCTACTTTGACCGAAGCTTTTATGGTAGCAAAAGAGTTAGAGGTGTTTTATTTTGGTTGTGAATCTGTACCACTGTCTAGGTTTAGTATATATTTAATAATAATAATACATTTTATTTAAAAGCGCTTTTCTCAACACTCAAAGATGCTGTACAAAGCAAAAAAACAGTGCAATATAAGCCCATTGTCTTGGCTTCTAGTCTACCCAGGTTCTGGCTCCACAAATCGGATCTTAACGTCACTGAGTCTAACTGGAATAAGACATGAATAGACAAAAAGATGTGAGCAGCCTACAGTCACTGGTACTGTAAAATGGTGGGAAGAACCTATACCTGTCGATTTACCTAACAGCATGTTTTCAGACCTGCCTGAATCAACTGCACTGTACTTAGGTTGGCAGTTTACCAACGCATACTGACCCACACATTCTGTTGTTAGATTTTTCTACTAAATGTGCCTTTAATGATTTGTGTTACGTAAATGTTTGTCCATATCTCACTACTGTTGAACGCAAACACTTGATGGTGATACTGTTAGATAAAGTGAAACCAAAACGGTGTCAAAGGCATTGGAGCTTGTACCTGCATTGTTTGTCATTCCTTAGATACCTTTATGCCATTAGTTCAGAGAAGTTTCCAAAGCATCATTTTCAAAATGTTCAATAGCGTGTCTGGAATCCTCAAAAAAAACTAAAAACAGCCATGCAAAAGAAGCCATCCATTATGTAAATATATGGGCAATTGGCAAAGATGTTAAGCCTCAGTAGCCACCTGGGAGCTACCTTCTCAGTAAAAATCAGCATGTCAGCAGTCCTACATGTCAATCCTTACATATTGCGTGTATGTAGGTGTTTAGTTAAGATTTGGTAGTATGTAGACACGGGGGAGTTGTGTGCAGTAGCCCGGCAGTTTGGCCTGTCAAAGAGGGGATGACATTATCCAGTAGAAACCGGCAATTCAGCCAGTGGGTGAAAAAACAGCTGAAAAAAACGATTAATCTCCCCAATTTGGCAACATTGAAGCGAGGTCAAATGTATAATCCAGAGGAGATAGTATATCATAGGCCTGTTAGTCTTCTGTGTGTAACTTTAACCTATGCTTCTGAGCCTGACCCCGGCGATAAGACATGGCAACACAGACATGCACAATAGGGCTTTTCATACTTGCGGGATATCTTAATCATCCAATTGTTATATATATAGCGGCCATAAATTGATATTAACCATCCATGTGACAGTAAGTAGCATTTAGTGAAGGCCCCAGAAATAAAGGGGTTTTTCCAGCGAGCCAAATGAGTTGGGATATCTGTCCAATGGCTCAATATAAGCAGGGTTAAGGCTGGCCTCAAAGTGACTGGTAATAGAAAAAGACTCAGGCAAAATAGCTACTTAAGTGCACTTGGGATACCCCTAAAGCTCTGAATTGAGGCACAGAGGGATGGCTGTACGTTTTAATGATCTGAAACAGGATAGCGTTTATCATTTGGTCATTGGCAAATCTCACAAGGAAAGCCAAGACAAATACATTAAAGGGAGCACCATACAGACAGACTGTTTGTAGACAGGTCTGACTGAACAAGGCAGTGCATGTGAAAAGGTCCAGTCAACACTTCCAACTGTCAGCTCTGATGGTGCTAACAGAGAGTACACATGTGAAATTCATTCACGGAGATGCAAATATTGTGGGCATTGCGGGCTATAAAACGGGAAGCCCTTACTGTACATGCAAAGTAATGCATATTAGATCGTAAGCAAACAAACCAATGATTGCACAGTTTGATTGGCATGTAGTTATTAATGTTATTCAAGTACATTCTTCATTCATTATTCAAATTTATGTACCGGTAAGTCCTTCAGCAGTTAAACTGGCAGTTCAAAAGCTAAAAATGACAAATGGCCAAATGTCCAAAGATTTGTCTGCATCCTGATACACAATCTGTGTTTGACCTTGACCAAAAGTGCTTGTCTCAAATTGCTTCAGCAGAATAAATAGCTGAAAACGTCTCCACGCGAGGTGGAAATTACCCCACTAAGTGAGTCTATGAGTGATGATGGAAAGTGAACAGGGAGTCTGAGAGAAGGAAATTACTTCATGCATTCCTAATGACAACACTGAGACAAATTGAGGCACATTTCCAGTGCAGAAGTTTGCCCCAAAACCCAAAAATGTCTGCAAGTTTTTTTTATTATTATTAAATTAATTAAGCCATGCACATAAAGAGTTTATTAAAGTAGGTCAGTTTGAAGTCCATTAAAATGTCATGTTGCATTGGCCAGCCAATATAAAAGTTAGCCTCACACTCATGTCTTTCAAATATAGGGCAGGATTTGTAGACAGTGCCGCTGTTGAAAACACAAAAGCAATGTTTAATGTGGTTTTATTTTATTCAAGCTCTTAATGACATCAATGTGTCAGCACCTCCAACAGCTAAATAAACAGTCTAAGTTTGGATATGGGGTTTATATATAGGCCCTGTGTTTCCTCACCTGACACTGGGAACAGCTGACCTGGCTGTGCTCTAATACAGAGGCCCTCTATTGCATGCTCTGCTGCTCTCTGCCTCCTCTCATACAGAAATGAACAAAGCATTTTGTACTCTGTCTCTCTAAATCACCTCTGAAAAGCTTCACAACTGACCTTCACATTAACCTTTAGTCTGATAGAACTAAAAAGAAGAATGATGCAAAGTCATCTATTTATATTTGATATCTATTCTCTGCTCACCTCTCTTGTGTCTACAGCATTATGATGACTACAGTTCAAATGTGAGAATCAATGAGACAATGCTTTGTTCTATTTTTGCCTTCAGTGATATGTCACTTTTCATTTCCTGGATCCCACTACAGTCTCTCTATTCCCCTTTCAGAGCTTTTCTATTCTAAGCTTACATTTGGTTGCATGTGTCAAGTGGTGTTTAGGATAGGCCTATAATGTTTTTACAACACAGCTAATATACAGTAGTAGTGAAATTAGCCTTGGTCTCTGTGCAGAGAACCAGATAGTCCAGTGCTATAGTCATATGTTCAAATCAATGTGTCCTACTGGAGTGACACATCCTACTGATCAATACATCGTGTGGATTGGACCATCAATGAGCTGACCCAGATTTTTAGCTCTGAAACTATACAGTATTATCTAATGGATTAGTTTCACTAATTTAACATGTGGCTCATAATGCACCAATATTCTGAATATTATTATGCCACGTTAAATTCATGATTGAAAAAGCCTTTTGGTGTTTCCTGTAGTTTTAACAGAATTGTTAGACTTACTAGATTGGCTAATGTGATGATCTCCTCTGGTATGACACCTCATGAGGTTTGCCCTGGGTAACAGTGACATAAGCCAGCTTATTGTTCGAGGAATGGCATGCAAAAACAGTAGCCAGGCGCACAGTGCTGAATAGCCACACTTCAAAGGCTGCAGGAATTTCATTGTAACTCAATCGCACAGTGGATGAGAGGAATTTGGTGCTAGAATCATCTCTAGCAGCAGGAATCTGCAGAGGACCTCATGTCAAATTCTGGTCCTTATTACATGTTCCCAGACACATTACATAACACTGTACAAGTGTCTGACTGTCACCTGAACCTATGTTTAGGAAACATACTGGCATCAATGGTAAATTAGTACGCTAAATTCAGCACATTTACACGTATATATATTATACTGGTGTTCATTAATTGTCCCTTTGGAAAAGTCATTATGTGGATTTTTTTTAATTAAATTTTAACAGAACACTGTACAAACAGAAACCAACTGCACCATGGTGATGGAAAATAATGATGTGCATTCTGACAATAGAAAAATTATTACAGGGTCTTCTCTGACCTTTGGAATCAATTTGGCATTTTTAAGTATATTCTATTTTGGGGGGTCAATTTATTATAAACTCCTGTGCAAAAAAAGGTAGATCATCAATAGTTGCTCGGCCACCAACAACAAATCCACATTCAAAGTCATTATGATAATAATTTTACCCAATTGGTTCTCTTGGTGTACCTAATAAAGTGGCTAGGTGGTTCAGAGACCAGGGACAAATTCAGGATATGAAAACTGTGTCTGGAGCTACCCTCACCATATTTCTCTAGAATATATTTTCAGAATAATATACACATGGAGTTAAACAATATGATGCACCATTATTTACCCAGATGTCTCACAGCCCAAACAGACTCAGTGAAAATAATGTGAATTATGCAAGAGCAGTCTAAAAATTCCCCCTTTGCCTAAAAATGTCAGGCATGATGTTTCTATAAAAGGACATGGTATGCTTTCGATTTTCCAGGGAAGTGGATTGGCTTTAAATGCCGGTTGAAGTGCTTGGGAAGCGCTTTGATGAGTGTTTATTAAAGTGCTATCAGTAGGGCCGTTGAGGACAGTTAAGTGATGTAATGATATTTACTGTCAGGAGGAAACATAGCTCAAGATAATCCAAGGCAACAAAGAAATGGGCTGAGGTCAGTTCAAAACAACAATGAAAAATAATTGGCTTTGTAATGCATTTTTGTTCTAGCAGTTATGTTATCGCTGTGTGTCATATCCAATGGTATCTCTGTATGCATTTTATCAGGTAGACCTTTCTGCACAATATAAAATGGCACCTGATTGCTGCTGTTGTTGATGTTTTGTTTGTTTTATTTAGTTTATTTGTCCGGGACCATGTACATCAGCATTAATCACAATAGAAAATATGCCTGGTACCAGATTATAGCTCTCAGAACTCATTTCTATCTACATCTTTTACAGTCGGTCGTTTGCAGACCTTGATCTATTGGGATATCTGCAGCCTTACTATTATGTCAAACCAGCTCTGGCATCGACAAGTTAATTTTGCCAACAGAACTGCTTCTTCTTCTTTTTTAAACCATTCTCTGTAAAGCATTGACATGGGTGTATGGAACATTTCTGCGTGAACAAACACGTCAGGATCACTTAAATTATTTTCATTCTGATGCTTTGTTAGAACATTTTGCCAGTTTGCCTTATGTGCATGACTAAACCCAATAGCTTGATCTTCTGTGATAGGACTGAGAATTACCTAATAAACTGGCCGGGGTGAGAGTACATCCTTATCCAGAGAAATACAGCTGAGCACGAAATCATTCCCAAACAAGTCTCTTCTACTTCATCCCACTTACAAAAACAAACCCGCTGAAAAATAGCTAAATGTCACTTTGTCCATGACTCCTTGTTCATCCCCAAATCTATCCCACAATATTGCTAGGCTTTGAGAGGTTCGAGCTTCATATACAGTATTTCAGGAATGCAGCCCTGAAGTTTGATAGGCCTCAGAGAATAACACATAACCCATAAGCCTTAAAGAATTCCCTTGGACTCAGCTACTGACCAAAAAGAGCGCGGTGAAGGGGAAGGCTAAAAAACCCCAGACTTGAAATAGCAATGGCTCCGCTGCTGGTGACGGCCCGGGATAGGCACTCAGCACTTTGGGTTGAGCTGCTTCTGGCCATAACTGAAATAAGACTAAAGTATATTTATAATGCACATAAATTACAGTGAAGACTTTACTTCTCAGAGTATCTTTGCTCACACTAGTGCAAACATGCCAACAGACTGCAAGCAAATTAACTGTGAAATTAAGTTTGGATAGATTACAATGTTTTTATACCATCACCTTGTGTACAGTCATTAATATGTATTGCATATGTATAAAACATGTGCCTCTGCTACAATCAGCTTGCTCTGCTCATTCTCAGGGTTGCAGTTGACTGAAGCCTATCTTGGCAGGTATGGGCAATAGTCAGTTATTTGAAGGGCTGTCACATTCATGATTTATATGAATAGCCAAAATAAAATTGCATCGTTTGCAAAAGTAATATTTACTTTGTATATTAATTGTATTTTATTAGGTTCACATAATGTATAAATAATGTAAAGTGCTCCTGTGTGGGCTGGTATCCTGCTGTGTTCTGTCCATTCCCTGACAGTGTTGTACATGTCCAACAGTGTAAAAATAGCAGCCAGCATGCAAACTTACACGTATTGGTCACAGCTCGGTCTGGCCCCTTTTCACCGCAGGAACCAAAACAGTTATTCACTCAGAATAACATCACTTTCTTAGCATAAGTTCATTTTCCTCTCAAACTCATTTTGCCCACACTGCCATTAACATTTCCCACACACACTCTATATAGCTTTACTAATGTGCCTGATTTATGCATATATCTTTAGTGCAACTGTTTAACTGTTTAAGAATTGTAGTTTAGTTATGCAGTTATTCAACACAGGGTCAAAAAATGCTATGAAATGCTTTGGATCGGAAGAACCGTTAGACTCGCTAAGATAGTCATGAAGTACTAGAAGCATGCAATAATAGTACATGGTAAGAAAAAGTGTGCAAAAAAGAGATAAGTAACAATATAATAAACATATAATAAAAAGTACAATAAAAAAGAAAAATACAAAAGTGCAGGTAGGATTTAAATAAGGTGTAAAGTCTTGACCTTGATAGAAAAGCAGAATATCAAATTCAAAATAAATATTAAATGAAACTTCTTTTTACCATTTTATCAGCAGTCGCTCACATCTGTCTGTGTCTTCACGATAAGCATTGTTACTGCATTTTTTACCACTTGATGTTTGTACTGGCATTAAGGTAACATTTCAACCATTGCATGCCTCTAATAGTCTCTCTGGTTAGGGCAGCATCTTTGCATTCTCCTGCTAAACCTCTGTGGCCACCCTCAGACAGGAGTGGAACAACATACACATTCATAGAGCAGCCAATGCATCTATCTAATCTCAACCACTAAGCCAGCAAGAAGCAGCTACTTAACTGGAGCATCATCTTCTCCTATAGTCTGTAATAAGGGTCTGGCCAAATCTAAACCACTCTACCCTGAAAGGAACACCAACATGCTTTCGTATGGGCCTGATTAGCTGAGATCTGCGGCGTGTACACTGTTTACCGCTCCGTGGGCAGCGACACACGCACACAAATAATCTTCATATTTACAGTAAATACCCACGCATGCCTATGAAAGACCAACAGAAGGAAAAGTACACCCACATTTGTACACAAAACTGCTTGTGAACAACAGCAAGCACAACTGATCCACTGCAGTCAATTAAACCAATTCAAACGGCCTTCTGAAGTACTGCCCAAAACAGATCTAAAAAGAAAAAAAGAAAAGATTAGATTGGGGCTTTTTAAATTGAGAAGTAAAATGGCCACAGGTTACTTTAGTATTATTGCAATTGTACCTGCCTTGAAGTGGGTAGAGGGTCATTTTACAAGCATCTAACAGAATTGCAACCACAAACCATAGCCATCAGACTGTCAAGACTAGAGCACTTGCACACTCCCAGGTCAATCTTTTGCCTGTGAGAGCACACCTTGATTACCTGCAAGGCTAGCTCCTTAAAGACAAAAAGGTTGAATGCTGGCCAACACAACTGAAAAAACAGGTTTTTACGTTTGCTGCTGCCAGAGCATGAGTTGTTTTTTTGCCTTTGCACGTTCTGAAATGTTCCTAGTTCAAGTTTTTACTGTACCTCTGTCCTTTGAGAGTTGATGAAATGTGTGTGTGTCTGTATCAGTGCACGCATACTTGCACATGTCCGCCTGCATAGCCATCATCTATTGTGACAGTGCCATTGGGACATTGCATACTTTACACTGTCACCTGATCTTAAAATGATCCAGTCTAGGGAAGATGAAAGACATTACTGTTACTGCAAATTATTGATAACAACCTAAAATTGACTGTCAATTATTGCAATTTACCAAAAAGAGCTTGTCAGATTGGTTTTTATGCTTGGATAAGTTGGGGGAAAACGGTGACTTCTTTGATGACAGTGTCTTTAATTTGAGGTTGAGTTCATTCATGCTGTGTTCATGCTGTACAGTTAGATGAATTCTTCTAAGTGAAACCACAGCTATGTCAGCCAAGCTAAAGACAACACATGGACCAAAACAGGATATTAAAAAAAAAGATTTCACAGCTCTGTAACAAGCCTGGTCCAGCCCTCTGTTGGTGTTTACAGCTTGTGTCTTTCAGAGCTCGCCAAAGCTACTGGTATTCTACAGTGTAATTGTTTTACAGACGTTAGAGTTGACTCCTAAATGAGCTATCATACTTTATGAGCTCTATAGTCTATAAATCAGGCCAAACCCTCCTATGAAATTTTCTATTTTGCTAATGTTTTCACTCATTTTCTTAATAAACATAATTATCAACCCTTTCACATCTCACTATAATGAAAATATTTCACAGTTTATCAATTAGATTACATTAAAAGTCTATAACCTTCAACATGGCTGCCAAAGGGCACCTGAAGTCATTGGAGTTTATCTTTTAGTGCTGCAGGGGAATGGCTTCTGTTCAGCCATGCCTTGCTTTTAGCAGCTATCTGCAACTTGAACTGAGGAGCAGTACATGTGAGCAGCCTGTCACAAACTGAGACCATCTTTTGCTCCAAGAGTTATGGCCATTACATAACAGTATGTCCTACAGAGACACCTCTGAAGGAATGTGGGATGCCCTGTCCAACCTTTGGAGAACCCCACTTTGACCCAATGATCTCTCTTGCATCATGAAGCCTTGTTTCCATTTGATTCTATGATATAATTCATACTATATGAATTGTTGACTGTGGAAGCATAGGTTTGTATTGGGTTATCATATTTGATCATATCATTAGTACGGTAAACATTATTGTTTTTTTTTCTTGTTTATCATTTTTTTAACACTTTATAGGATTGAGTTACTGTTAATTTTGGTGTCCCCATACACACACTATGCGATAAGAGATTTACCACACATATGCCCACATATGAATCCTTAGCAAACATGACATATGATTATCTACACATTTAAACCAAGCTGCCTACGACAGAATGTACTATAAAAGTGCACAATACACCCAAGCTCACCACCACTTGAGGAAAAACAACACCACACAAGAAGTATTTTTGTGAAACCACAAAATGCACTGAAAGAAACATTTTAACCTACAGTAATACTCTCTTCAACTGCACAGCCTTCCTGGGACGGTGTGCTCTGGACATGGGGGCAGCTGGTTGACTCCTGAGGGGACAAACAAGGTTCAGGTGAAATAACAGAATCAGCATGAGGCACATAAACTGAAACTGGAGACAAGACCAAAGAACCATCTCTACAGATATGAGACATATGGTTCACTTGATGAATTGATTGTTTTTGTTTTTTAAGTATATAAATTGTTATTTTTATAAAGTTAAATACATAGGCTACTGTAAACACCTCCCTTAATGTCCATGCTAATCTTTTTGGTGTGGTGGATATAAAGTTTATAATCAGTAAGGTCAATAAGAAACTAAGAGGCTATAGCTATAACATAATGATAATCTACATATAGGTTATAAAATGTATATTTATTTTTCTTTGGCTGTCATGAACACAGCATTTCCTATTTTAACATGTTATGGTTATTGTTATTCATAGTGATAAAGTGCCACTGGCAGGATGCAGGGAGTGCCAGTATTAAATCAGCTTGAGTCAATATGCTTACAATGAATCACTGAACTTTGACTTGACCTTTTGTCCTTTATATAGCATGAAAAACAAGTTCTAAAAAAGAGAATAATACACAGGTGAAGGAAAAGACAAAAGAAAACATCTGTCCTGGTACGCTTATGGGTGCCCAAGCCTGCAGCAAAGTTGGTCAAAATAGGCCTACACGTCAATAAGTCAATGTCTTTATACTCACTTGTGAATATGCATATTTGAATAACTTCTGATAACTGAAATTGCTTTACTTACAATCTGCTGCAAGTGAGATGCAAATTATGTGAGGGGTAATAATCACACCCAGTCAACGCGCTCACGAGGGAATAAAAAACCATGCTGTCCCTGAAGGGATCGTCTTCCACCGTTACCTAGCAACCGACTACAACAAACCGAGCGCTCTGCTGACATGGGCCACAATGTTAGCCATAACACCACAGAGTAGCTAAATAATCAGATGTGTTTTAGGAATAGTTCTGGAAAAAAAGAGTCTTTGAAAATGGTTAAACAACCAATACAGATATTTGCCCGTATTAAACCGACTAGGAAAACTGCTACTGCGGTAAGTGAACTGAGACGCACATTGGCTTTGTTAGCATAAAACTAGCTACCGATGATGAGTTTGTCTCTTTTCCACGATTATTGCAATGTCAGCTTATTTTAAGTTAAATGGAAAGTTTGTATTTTAATTGAAGTAAATAAATTATAATGTTAAAGATTTTACTTAGATTTCCCCAAATTAGCTAGTTTGCTATTCTTAGGTCTAGTTAAACGTCTACTCAGGGATGAACGAGTATTTTGTGGCGGTCTGTAGCACCTTACCTGTAGTGACAATATTCCACTAAATGTAATAACTTCAGCTGGATCCCTAGAGCACGTTGAGATTCTACAAATGCCAGACATGGACAGAGATAAACAATCCAATAGGACTTAGCGTTATCTTTTATTCCTGAAACCCCAGGGACTAGTAATGGAATGAATGACCATTAGAAACATATGCCCGGACATATGTTGCAACACAAAAACAAAGACTCAGCCAATTCTACTCCATCCATCACTGCAGAGGCTCAATCTATATTGGTTTTATGTTCTACCCTACGCTCCAAGGCATGTCTGACTTGGTAGTATCAGTCTGAAGAGCCTGTCTTCATCACAAAGCAAGGCTAGTTATATTATGGAATCACCTCCGTCCGCATCTGAGTCCATAGATCCTACGTGAGAATGCGATAACTCAAAAAACGAATTGCCGGATCGGTTACACACAGGTACATAATATAAAGACGCTGGTACTTCTACGATTAATATGCATTAAATAATTACTATGGGACCCTGGACACACTTACTTTGGCAGAGAGCAATGAATCTTGGTACAGTGATTCTCCACAGTATACCCAACATAAAATATTATTATGACCCCACCCTACAACGAAGAGGAAGTCGGCCATATTGGATTGAAATTGGGAAGTCAGGTATATGGATTATCTGAAACACCTAATTTTTGTTTTCATAGGTGTACGCTGTGGACCATGACGAGCTCACAGGTGCATCTTTGGAGTTTGTGATTCCAAGAGATTTGGGCCAAGGCTTCATTAACAACAAGAAAGAGACCTACAGATTCAGGTAGTAACTGTAATATTTTATTATGTTTATTTTTCTTCTTTTGTGAACAATGACACGACTGAGCAGTGAAAAGTTAAAAATGTAATCTACCAGTTGTGACTTTGTAAGGCCAACATCTGTTGAATTCCGGTGGTGAAAGTTGCAGCCTTTTAGATCCTCTGGGCAATGCTCATGCCATGCTTTCAAGACCCAAGTTCACAGTTAGGGAGTCAGGCTACAGTGGACACAGAGAACCCTTCTAAACCACAGTCTTTTAATAGTCCAGTGGAGGCTCATGCCCTTTACTGATAAAATGTCCACATTTAACAATCCTCGGGGTATAGAATCCTAACCATTGAAGCTGTGGTTAACATTGTTCTGCTTTAATAAGCACATAGGACTTCTTAAAATATAATAATGATTGTTGTGTTTTCTTGTTTTTTGGTAAAGATTTCAGAAGATTTTTGACCAAAGTGCCAAACAAGAGGACGTATTTGAAAACATTGCTAAACCAGTAGCAGACAGGTAAAACTGGCTTAATTACTTACATATAAAATGTATGACACTAATACAATTTACTATTCACAACAGTTGTAGTACTAATTTACACTGATCAGGCATTCAGTTAAAATTAATACTGTAAATTGACCATGCATCTATGAGTACACAGTTCAGAGCTATACTGATCTGTATCTAATGTAATTGTATGAGGAAACACACAAACATGTGCATAAACAAGTTATTAGGTTGCATTGCTTTACTGAGTTGAGTATTAGGTTCTCTCCTCTGCAACACATTTAACAACTCACTCTTTAGTGTGACTGATGGTAAACATTAGGCTACATGAATTTGAGCTTCAGTTAGTCTTTGATAAGACAATGGTGTCTGCGTTACAACTGTTTGCCTGTCGGATGTTTCATGTTTTTTTTTTAGTTAGTTAGTTTTTTTATGCTATTTCCAATGATTCCAGTTATGCTTTGGGTGCTCTAAAAATTCCAGGTTTACTTTAAAGAACCCCCCTCTGCTTTTATGGAATTTGTCCAAAACAAGTATTAAAAACAATCTCTTGTGACTTGTGCTCCTGTAACAAAAGCCATTGGGGAGATTATGAAAAGCAATTACTGGGATTGGGCTGAATAAGCTACTTAAACTCTGCTAATCATTTTTAGTTTAAGCTGATGCTGACATGGTCCCAGTAACAGAAGTGTTTTACAAAAAGTAGTTGAAAATAGCAGTTTGTAGTTCACTGTTACGTTAAAACTCAGTGGTTTGCACACCCATGTCCTAGCTTCTCAGCTTGCTCTAACTGTCAGGTCGTTGTTTTCATTGGTCGCCTGTCATACTTGGCACCCTTAGGTTTAACCAGAAGCTCAAACTCGTTTACTTGAACATCAGTCCTTATCTCTGCTGTGGAATAACTCAAACCAGTCATTTCAATCCCAACACAGTAGTTCAAAAACAAACCAACATTAATACCTCCAGGAGAGAAAAGGCCTGTTTAAAAATCCCGGACTGGCAAACCTAGACCTCTATCTGCTTTGTAAACCCATTTCACCCGTTGCCACACTGGACACTGATTTTAGAAAGAACTGGGCACTGTTTATTTTGAACTATAACTACCGTAATACATTTATTCATATATTCAATTGTGAAATGTTATATTTTAGAAAATGCTAAGTGATAATATGAATAAGTGGTGCAATAAAAAAAAACCTGCTGAATGCGATGTCCAGGAAAAGAGGTGTTAACATGTACAAATGTACAAGTGAATAAGGGCCAAGCCTCAGTGACAAGCCGCTGGCCACATCATTACCTCTGACATTACACTAAACACTGAATATACTGTCTTCATGTTTGTATCTTTGCCAGTCAATGCTGTGACTCATGCTGCATTAAAGGACACACTGTCCAAGTACCCATCACTTAAGTGGACTCTGTTTATACTCATGGGCTATTTTTCCCTTCCCTATTTGTGGTAGACACAGATTACTGGTATCCTAAATTTGAAAAATCACAAGTATGTAATTATGTTTTTACTAAATACAACAAAATATAAGAGAGTACATAAACAAATAATGTAATATGTTTAAATTATTATTGATATTTTTACAAGAGCATCAAAATTAGATACTACAGTAAGTTTTACATTTACAATGTAGGATTAGATTTTCTTCATACAAAACTCGATACTTAGACTGGAGGCTGGGCCTGTTCCCATGCAACACAGCCAAACCAAATTCACCAAGTGGAGTCTGGCTGAACGGGTTTGGGCCCGTTCCTTCAGTCATACTCAGAGACATTCTTTCACCAGCAGATGTCTGCCGCCATCACTTCTCCTCACTCTGATGTTTTCTGTGGGTTCATGGTGTCAGCTTCAATTCAGTCAGACTGGTGGGTTTTAACTACAGACAGCCTTGGCACCCAATTAGGATGATGATATCATATTGAGCATGTGTTGAAAATGAGAAAGAATGATTTGAGCTTTGCAAGTTGTTACTCATTAGCATTTTTAGGCAATGTTCCTTACAACTCTTATGTTAACAGATAGATTGATATGTTAATGACGTGTATTACTAATTACATTTTAGCTAAATCTTTTTTCTGTCTGTAGTGTCCTGGATGGCTACAATGGCACCATTTTTGCCTATGGCCAAACAGGCAGTGGGAAGACCTTTACGATAACAGGAGGGGCTGAACGCTATAGTGATCGTGGTATTATCCCCCGGACTCTGTCTTATCTGTATGAGCGTGTTAGCCAGGTAAGCTCAACAATATCTCTCTTTTCACATGGTTTGTCTCAACATTTTTCAATAATTATATTTTTGCCTCACAGGAGAGCAACATGGTGTACACAACTCAAATCTCTTACTTAGAGATCTATAATGATACAGGATATGATCTCCTGGATTCTCGACATGAAGCATCTCGATTAGAAGATCTACCGTCAGTAACTTTCACAAAGTCTGCTTTTTCAGTTTCTGCTCTATTTTCTTGCACTAGTTCTATTTAAATGCTTCCTCCACTTTCACTAAAGATTCAGCTCAAGGTTGAGATAGCCACAAATCACAGTTTTCTGGAAATAGACAGTAGCCATCTTGTCCTTAACTCACTCAGTAGTGCCTTTAATTCCCCAAATAAAAGCATCCACAAGGCAAAGGCTCGCAAACAAAAAGACACAGGAAAATGAAAATGTTCATGCTTGTAGCATTGTATGCATCATAAATACACATATATGTAACAATAATCTATTGTTACTGACCCAGCAATCTGTTACTGCATCAGAAATAGTGTAAGATATGAGATAATATAAATATTGGCAAACATAACATTGTCGATGATCAGGATTTGTGTGGGTGACAAAATGGCTTTTCTTTACTCCGCATTTAAAGAATGAAGTCCTATAATTTAAACCTTGTGCTGGGCTTGTTGTTGACATTAAACAAATCCCTGTTTGTTTTCAGAGATGAGCCATATCTGTTATTGAAGGTTAAACTACCAGGGTTTACCAAATTTGACCTATTAATTACTGATTATTTTTTTCTAGGAAAGTTGCGATTATGGAGGATCCAGATCAAAACATTCACCTGAAGAACCTGTCTCTGTTGCAATCAGCCAATGAAGAAGAAGCCCTCAACCTGCTCTTTCTTGGCGATACAAATAGAATGATTGCAGAAGTAAGAAAAACACCACTTATCTTATAGTATGTTTTACCATTTGTAGGTTATGTGTCCTCCAAAAATAATACATAGCTACTTTGAAGGGTATTTCCCCTCTGTGTGACGTATTTTCCCAAGTAAAACCAGCATTTGGTGATCTCTTAACTTTGAGGGATTTGTACTATACAGACTGATCTGCTGTTGCACTGTGTGTGGTCAGCATGTGGTGCACACAGGATCAACATGTGGTCATTTTAGAACCCAGAGAACTCAAGAGTCCAGTGAGGCTAGAAAAGGAAAGCAAACTTTTGTTGACATGCATGTACTTTGCCTTCATACAGCACTTTCTCTTGACCTATTAACCTCTTGAAGCTATATTGATTTTGTACAGTTTTTACAGTGTATATGTCAACAAAGACAGGACAATGTTTGTGCTGAACTCTCATCATGGTGATGTGAAAAAAATCCACAGAAACAATCCTACTTTAATCTATGACTCTTGTTTGTGAAGCATGAGTCACTCACTATTTTTACCTCCTCTTGGTTTCATCCAGGATTCAGTTATTTCATTGACCATCTGCAAATAAACCACAGGCTTTGTAACATGTTTACTGTTGAACGGTTAGACATAGCTTTGTTCTAAAACCAAGGAGCCAGAAAAACAGAAATGGCACATGTTTGTTGTTTAAATATATAAAGTACTGTTGATGGACTGTAAAATCCCCTTTGTTTCTTTTTGTCTGTATAAAGTTCAAGAGGATCAGGATATTCTTATTCATTTATATTGTTAGTATTTCCAAAATGTAATCTAACTACTTTTACCTCTTTCATGTCTAGACTCCCATGAATCAGGCCTCCACACGTTCACACTGTATTTTCACAGTGCACTTGAGCAGGCGTGAGCCGGGATCAGCCATCGTGCAACGCTCCAAGCTCCACCTGGTGGACCTGGCCGGATCAGATAGAGTTTATAAAACTGGTCTTAACGGTCAGCTCCTCACTGAAGCCAAGTACATCAACCTGTCCCTTCACTACCTGGAACAGGTCACTACCACCAACATTACATTCAATATGATATTAGTGTAATGTGCACAAACATTTACATATGTTTTACCATTTGCAGGTCATCATAGCTTTATCAGAGAAGAATCGGACTCATATTCCTTATAGGAACTCCATGTTGACATCTGTGCTGAGAGACAGTCTTGGGGGCAACTGCATGACAACAATGATTGCAACAATGGCAGTCGACAGAAGAAACCTTGATGTAAACATTTACATTTTATCAGAAAGTTAAAGTTATGAATAATATACTAACTGAATCTTCTTTTTTCAGGAATCTATCTCGACATGTCGATTTGCACAACGTGTCGCCCTGATAAAAAATGAAGCTGTATTAAATGAAGAGCTGGATCCTGCTCTGGTGAGATTGCACGATACACACATCACTTTACTGGTCCAAACTGTATGTGGGCCACTGAGCCACACCACATAAAGATGACAGTGTGCAGATGTCTTACCTCTGCCAAGCCTTCTTCATAACTTACAGACCCTTAGTTGATCAGTGAATACAATAACCCCACTGCTACATGTATATTCTATATATATATTATGTGTATTCACCACATTCTTAAGTGTCCTTTAGGTTTCAAATACCATCTGAGTTTTTCCACTCTAAGGCTGTAAATCTCATAGAGGTTGTTTAACATGTGAATGCGTGTGTGGATGGGTATATATTTGGACTGCTTACTGGTCCTGTTTGCATTCACTCTGTTGTTTACATGCCTTTGACATATTTGATCCCAATACTCCAAAGCCTCCTGAAAATGTTTCCAACTTGTGACAGATGTGTATATATTGGCTCAACAGACTGATGCGCTGAGCACAGTTTGCACATTTACAGGCACATGATGTTTTAGAACAAGACTATAAACTATTTCTTACCCCTATACCATTTAACTTATTTTTTATTTTATTTTATTTTCTAAGACAAGCCAACCGATGGTTTCACAGTAGGGCATAAACTATACTGAGTCATCATAGTTTATCCACTTCCTGGCCTCCCACCCAAATCTGCCAGAGGATCAACTGCTACTGTATTACTGCACTGCTACCGCTGGTTGGCTGGCCACTTGCAAACCCTGCAGAGGTATTTTTAAGAGAGTCTGCGGCTAGCCCAGTAATTGTAATAGTGTCTGGCTGCTCTCAATTGGGTCCGACACAGTTAAAGTTTTGGGTAGATCCAAATTTCATGGGCAAACTTCTGGTGTCTGTTTATGACTATGAAGCATGTTTAGATCAGTGAATATCCCTTCTAAATCTTTGGATGAGTGAGTGACAAGCCAGCAGTAAAGTTTGCAGATTATTTTTGTGATTTAGAGGAGACATTTGTCAGTTAGACTGTTTAAAGTGCTATTACCAGCAGCCAGGGCATAAACTGTTTTTGAACACACATTAAAAAGAATAAAGTGTGAAAAGCTGGTCATAGAGTAGCCACACCATATTGATATTCCAATAGCCTGATTGAGTTAATTCTTCAGTCATAACAGTATGCAATCAATCATGCAATTAGTCACAATGTGGCCAAATTAACAAACTTCTAGCAATTTTTTTAAGATATGTTTTTGGCCTTTATTGATATGTCCTATCAATGTATGATGACAGAAAATCAGGGAGACGAGTGGGGAGAGACATTCGGCAATTTTGCAAAACTGGTGCGACCCAGACGAGCAATTCAAGCTTAGAATATGGGCCGCACACTCTACCAACTGAGCTATACCTGACTATAATTCTTTATTGTTAAACTTTGTAATAATAAAGCAACCACCTGATCTGCTCTGCATTAGTAGTAGTGGTTCAGTTTAGCACATCCCTGAATAAAGTCAAACAAAAAGCTAGCGTAGTAAACAGACTTGAAAATGGTGTGAGAATTCCAACTTCTACATCTTTACTAGGACTGAAAGAAAACAGAGTGATGGTTGGTGTGTTGTCTCTTACCTTCACCAGAGCCTCACCGCATCTCAGATCACAGCTCATATGTTATCATTTAGTCGAGGGGCGTAATCCACAGCCCATGTTTAGGTGTAGTGGAAAAACATGCATCTCACTCCATCATAAAAGAGGCCCCGTAATGCCAGCATGTCTGTGAGAGGCATATAACCTAATTCATATGCATTTTAGGTGTAAACTATGGTTATGTGGCATTGCCTGTAGTTTACTGTGGGTGGTTTGTTGCACAGGGTGGAAAGATAGAATGTATGTTAACTAACAAAGAGGTTTCAGGGAAGGTTAAAACAGTGATACAATCCTGTTTGTATACATAGTCTTATACCTAATATAGCCAGAAAGGGTCACAAGTATATACTCTTGGTTCCAGGCCCAAACCCAGAAAAATAGAGAGTTATGTTATGTCTAGTATCTGTAATGAGTATCCCGGCATGTAAGTAGACAGAGGGTTTGTTGTTAAGGAAAATGAAATTGTTCTCATACTTTTTTTTCTACTTGGCTATTTTTTTTACTTTTGATTATTACCTGGATATTTTTGTATTTAAAATTTTGAATGTAATTTCTTTGACTGGGCGTTTATTAAGAAATGCTTAGAACATCACTTTTGTGAACCTTTTCTGTTTGTGAAGGCTTGCCGCTGCATTGCCATTGTGGGATTGGCCTTTAAAATAGACCTTAACCAACCCTGCTGACCAACATCTAGCGGTCAGTCTTTTGAGGATGCAGCTGGAGGATTACATCAGAACATCTGCCCTAAAAAAGGCAAAGGGTGTGGCTCTTTTCAAGCGTGTCTACTAAGATATTCAGTGTCAAAAATACAATAACATAAATTAGTGGTGACATTTTTGTTTTGCTCAGTGGCATGCTCCCAAACCCACACAGCCGATTCATGCCTCATTGGTATTTCCGTTGAATAAGTGTTGGAGCTATGCTAAGTCTGACCTTTGAACCCAGTTTGGCGTACGCAGACAGTCGTCTCCCTGACATCTTTGTGTCACCAGTATTATGGGTCTGCTGAACACTCACAAGATTGTGCTGTGTTTGTTCTGCACCAGAGGTATAGTTTTACCTTTGTCTATGTATGTGAGTTAGGGCTGGTTACTATACAAAGATTACCCACAATGTACTATTTAGGAAATTATTTGTTGTTTGTTGTTTTAATTGTATATTTTCCAGATCTAGACTAGGGCTGCACGGTGTGAGAAAAGCCTTAAATACTTGATAACCATATTGAATACTGCAATAATTATATTTTTGCAATATTTTGATGCTAGGTTATAGGTCAAATGAAGAATCGTGTGTGCACTTTCCAATGGTGCCTATTGTATTAGCTGAAGGTCACAAGCAAACACATGCAAATAATGAGAAGCAAAGATATTCTGTTATATTTTATGCTATCATGTGTCTTTTCTATAAACAGTTCAGCAGAGACTGTTGTATGGAACCACTTAACTCTATCTATATTATTGTTCAGCATAAAAACACTGCTGATGCTATCTACAAGAGGCTTCAAACTGACGTCACCGGTCAGCCCTCATCTGAATGTATTACCCTTAGCTCACCATATACTGCTTTGTATGTGAAGTTTTAATAACTTTTCAATATGTGTAATTTTCTTTTTTTTACAGTTGATAGCACGCCTGAAGAAAGAAGTCCAGTCTCTGAAGGAGGAACTGTCCATGCTGACTGGAGAGCAGAGAGAGGACCAGCTAACTGCGGAGGAGATTCAGAAGTATTTTAGTCCAATTGTCTGCACGCAAAGGAAGCATATCTTGTCTATATCTTATATTTTTATAGAAACTCACAGCAGGGTGATAGCTACATTATAACTGTTTTGTACTGTACTCGTATGTGTAAGTGCTCTGACCTTAGACAGTCATGCCGGGACATTGAATAAGGGAGTACGGTTTGGTTTGGAGATCGTCTAAGGAGAGCGAGCAGACAGGCGTTTTTAGGACACTAATTTGTATCCATACCACTCAACACCAAAAACCCCCGAGCCAATTTTTTTTCATGATTTATAACTATTTAAGCTTTGTGAAAGTGCCTACATGACTTATGCTTTTGGCCATCCATCAGTGGTTAGCACAAGCCTCCTTCACTGAGGCCTAACCAGATCTAATAGAGTTTCCCATGTTGTTGTTGTACTTCTGTTGTTTTACCCAAATGGCAGCGTGCCCTTTCTATCAGCACCAGACGTTAGGCCATAGAAAACTTGGCTAACCTCTCCGCACTGCTGATATATTTATTGCCTATTGACCGCCTCGGCTGGCATCTCTTTCAGTCCCCTGTGATTATTCCCTGTTTGCCCAGTAAAACAGACCAAGAACCTCTAATGGTGTATTTTGTAACCACATTCACTGGATGTGCTGACATTTTGTTGCTGGTTCTTTCTACCGTTTGACCTAATCTCTAGTACCATATGATTTTTCAGTTTTTGTATATTCACACCTCAGGCCTTGCGCATTTGCACTTAGAGGTATTATAGATTTAATGATAATTTTAGAACTGGTTCCCACCTAGTTTAATTCTGATTTGACCTAGTCTAGCCTTCGTTTATACCAGGATTAGACCTAGTTTACATACATCTGTTTAGTCCTGGAATGAAACAATGTTAGTCTTTTCATTTAATATCTTGTATCATAGATGTGAGGGAAAAACTCCAGTAGTTATCAAAAATATTTACAAGTTCTTGTCTTCAAAGATGTTTTTGTCCAAAGATTGTATGTGGTGTTGAAAAGAATGTTTCCACAGTCAGATGTATCAGAAACCACTAATGTCTCACAAGGCCTTCTAACAAGACCATTGTGTTTGTTTTAGCCCCATCATTGTCTAAACTTTGCATGTTTCTACACTGTATACAACACATCACAGTGGAAAATTAGAAGTGCTCATTGTTCTCATCACACTTGATCTGTTTGTATGGTCGGTCTTTGGCCTCTAACACTGAGACTGAAGAACCAATATTTGAAAAATTGATGTATCGAATATGAAAGTGTATCCATGGTTTGACTTAGTTGAAAGGCATATGTGAAACAAACATTTAGTAATTTTCTTTGACATCAATCACTTTTTCAGTGTTGAGCTTATGTTGATAGGAACAGCCCAATAGACAGCATAACGGCGGTTAATACTGTTGTCTCGAGAAGGACCCGAGTTTGAATCTCAGACTCCACAAGGCTTTTCTGTCACTGTGTAGTTTGCATGTTCTCCACGTCTAGGTAGGTTTCTATTGGTACTCTGTTTCCCCCCATCAACCTAAAACATGCAACATAGGGTACTACTCTAGTTAGGTACTTCAGACTTTATCCTGGCTCAGAGATCCCCCACTGCCCCTGACAGGTTGCGCCACTGGCATTGTAAAGATGGCCCAAATGGTGACAATAAAGTAATCCTTAATCATATTGTGTGTGTGTGTGTGTGTGTTCAGTTTAGGAGAACAACTAAAAGCATTTCTAGATGACCCTGATCCTGAAGTCACTCTATCTTTGGGACCGGACATGAGGAAGATCCAGCACTCTTTCTCTCAGCTAAAGGTAATGATGGCATGTATTGTTTTCATTGGCCAGTAGAATCCACGTCCTCTATTTATAGCTCCCTCAACTGGCCATACAGTGTAGATGCAGCACCTTTAAATTGCTGTGAGTTGAATGCTTGTTTCTTTACTTCACATACCCTATAGTTTCAATGTGTAAAAAATACAAAAAACAATCACCATAAATCTATTCCCAGGTTTCCCCTATATAGTAACTTAATACCATACTATGTTAAGTTTTTAATTATCCCCAGTTGTATTCAGCAGTCCTGATTTTTTTCCCACAGCCAGTCTGTCTCGAGTCTAGACATTTAGATGTAAAGTTATTTGCCATTTAATTAGAAACAACGTGTAATGTTGACTTGTTGTTGACGGCTCTACAACTAAGCAAAGACACACAACGTAATCCAGTGCACAATGTTTTAGGTTGACCAAATTATGATAAATGTGGGCATTTTGTAGAAAAAAGGCAACGCATTTAATAGTATGAGGAACGTATTTATGGTCTGCCCCATCATTGTCATCTTTACTGTAACAATGCCTGTGTTCATAATAATAAAACATTGGATTGAATTTACAATTTGAAGTTAAATATATTTGATGTCTTCTGTAAGAAAATAATACAAAGTCAAATAAAATTGTGATAAAATTGAAACTGTGATCTTGACTCAATAAAAGATAGAATGTGATGTTTTACCATATCGCCCACCCCTACATTACTTCATCTTCATGGCAATACACTGGCATATTTCAGTAGATAATGTACGGTAACTGACATTTTCTCTATATAAAAATGAGCCTAGTACATTAGGTGCTTGTTCATACATTCTATATACTGTATGTTTATTTGCTGTCTATTTGCTCTAAAAACCCTTAAACAATATTGTTGCCAGTGATCTACTACTACTAAATAATTATGTGGAAGACAATACAGTTGCCGTTGTCGAGCTCTCATTTAGTCGGACTTGGAGCAGTCACCAGAAGGATGTTCTAAATCTCATTGTTTATCTTTCCTTGAGTTTGTTATGATCCAGCAGCTCTATCTCCTGTACAGTTTACATTCCCTTCAGCATCACCCCAGTCACACTTCACTGCATCTGGAGGAATCTACGTCTGTTTTATATTTGAGTATTTCATTCTATTGTTCGCTATAGCTGTTTACAACTCTGTCTTCTTACCTTACCCTAAATGCTTTGTTTGACCTTAGATGAAACTCAGTGCACATCATGAATGTTTTTTTGTTTTGTGTAGCTGATGATCCTGGAAAAGCAAAGCAGAAGAGCTGTATTGACAGATGGGAAAGTGTTACCAGAATCAAATACAATAAGGGATGAGGTCCAAGAAAATCAGCAGTCTGCAGCAGAAGTCGTGAAGTTAAAGGAGATGCTGACACAACGCGACAATGAGATCAGTATCCTTTTAAATTGTGTTCATTCGGCTACCTCTCCTAACAATAATAGTAATAATAATAGGCTGCAGTTTTGTATAGCACTTGATTAGATTATTCAATCACACCATAGGCACACTTGAGAACATCTAGAGCCACAACTGACCTGGGGCATACTGATGGTAGCAGCCATACCGTATCTATGGCCTCAACGACCACAACCAATCACTACATTCATACGTATGTGAGATGGGGGAAGTGTCTTGCCCAACTGAGCTACTGCCTACATTGTGATATTTTGTTTCAGTAACACGATCTACAAAATTAGAAAAATAACATTATTTTGATACTGAGTCCTGACGATTGATAGCATGATTATTTTTCCCTCAGACTCTTTTTACTGTGGTTTGTCATTAGATCACACCACATTAGTCAGAAAATTGAGATGTCTGCTTGATTATTTAGCCACAAAAGCCTCAAGTACCCAAAACAAATATAATATCTTCATGCAGATATTTCACTGTAGTATTTTTTGGACAAAGTGAGAGTTATGTGAAATTATCTTGTAGATTTTCCTTCTCAAAATGACATATAGTGGTTTCATATAATGCAGTCGTAATTGCCACAATTGCTGTTGCATGTTTAAGGGCCATAATTCAGCCAGTTTTACACAGTTTTCACTGACCATATTGACGTTCCTTGAAGGTTGCATGAAAATGTTTCAGTTTTAGAGTAAATCGTGCCCAGTCAGAGTGGTCTGTCTCTAGAGTGAAACTCTATACTTGGGGTTGACCAGTTTTGAAGGGATGACATCAATTGCAGCCAGAACCCTAATCTTTATCTAGACAGTGTCTACTTCTATCAGATAGAATGGCGATAATTACACATTTTCAGCATCACATGTCAGAACCAACTGGCCACAGCCGTTTCACTCGCCAGAGCCTCATGTGTTACAGGCCAGTACTCCTCATTCTCTTTGTTTGAAAATATTTACATTGTTTTTCCATTAGGATAACACTGACAAGTCAGTCATAATCAGTCAAAGCTCAGAGTTTATTTCATGGCTATTGCATGTTCTAAATCCAGCTTTGCACATGTGCAAGTCTTTTGTGAATTCCTGTTTCTAAGCTAAATAAATCAGGCCTGAATTCAACATTGAGAATGATTAAAGACTGAACACCCTTTTTGAGCAGATATTAAATGTTAAATTTTTTAATAATGGAAAGAACTGGTGAACAACGGCACGGCCACAAGTAATAATCTGTCTAAAACAATGACATATAGTAGAACCTAAGCAGTCAGACCTGGCATGCAGTTTAGATTTGGTGAATTTTGAGATGAGTGCGTGACTGGTTTCACTTGAAACGATAATTAGCGTTTCACTTTCCTTATGTTATTGTTGTAGACTGACAACCCTTTTTATTGGTTGACAGAAATATAAACTAACTTCTCCAGCTCCTTCCTCAAAATGATTCCATATCCCGAACAATGAATGACACACAGATTTTTTATTTTTTTATCTGAACATCTAATTCTTTTTATTTGCTGATCGCTGCAATTTGAAATTGGCAACTGGCAAAGTCCATGTCTGCTAATGTAATGATAGGAACGTGCTTGAGGAATTGGGTAATGTATTGAGTCTAAATTATGGGTTGTGATTACGCCATCAAGCACACTTCATTAAGCAAAAAATGCAGACCAGGCAAGAGCCAATGTCGTCTAATATAGGTTGTAATATTTCATTAATATTACATTTACTGAAAAGATAATAGTTGGACATAGTTAAATAAATAGTGCAACAAACAAATACACATTAGCCACAATAATGATGACAATAATAATCTGGGTATGGGCAATGTGTTTTTGCGGATTATTCAAAAAGGACACTAAGAAAAGGCAAACAAATGTATTAAGTTTTTTATTCCAATGGCAGTAATAGCAGTGACTTAGAGCTAGAAGTGGTCTGTTTTATGCATTATGAGAAAAGCATGTATAAAGACGTTTAGCTGGAGGCACCTAATTAAATACAGAACTCAGAATTTGGAAGCAAAGTCCAGTAAGTGGTGCTAAGGAAGTCATTATAGTAAATTGACAGAGCACTGACATTGCAGATCAAAAAGCCAAACCTAAAGTGTTAACAGGAACTGAGTGGCAGTTTCTACTCATTGCATTCTCATGTAGCCACTTGTAACCAATTACTCTGTCGCATTTCACTTAGAGGCATCTAGCAACTCTATAACAAATGCATTCATTCAGATTGGCGTAGACAAACATTTCATATGAGCTTGTCGATAGGGAAGACTTTGTGGAATCTTTGTTGAAACATTAATTTAACCCAGATTATGACATTTCTCTGAGTTTGTGAGGTCAGATGATACACACATGTCAACACTGTGCTTCTATTCAAAACTCACAATTTATTTAATCTAATAATATCTTTTCAACAAAGCAACCATTCACACATTATCCTAATTGTCATTTCCAACATTTGCATATTCAATTCAACATGAATCCCTCAACATACTATGAACAGGTATCCTAATAAAGATGCTAAAGAATGAGAAGAAAAGAGCCCAGGAAGCTGCTGCACAATTTGCTAAAGTCACCCACAGCCAGGACTTAGTCTCCCAGAAGACCAGTATGTCCTCCAGAATGTCCTATGCTGAGTCAAGTGAAGAAGACACAATCTCTGCACCCCAGGGAGGACGAGCTATACAGTACATGAAGAAAGGTTGGTTATCAGCAAGTTCTACTCTGAATCCAGCACTATTTTGGTTAGCAAGATAGGGCCAATGATGTTATGTCCAGCCACAAGGGGTTAGTAGAAGCACAAATTAATTTAAGTCGATTCTATACCATTTTCTGTAAATCATGCTAATTGAATGAACTTGTGAATCTGGGTTGGCAGACAGATGATGTGTCCAGATAATGTAGGCAGATTCCTGCAGTTAATGCTGACTTTTTACTGCATCTGTCGGGCATGCCTGTGGGGCATGACCAATCCTTGATTTTGGGGAATTACTGTCCCTTATTCTTAAACATTCTCATCAGTGCGATTGTACATTTTAAGATCCTCCTTCCTGATGTCACTCTAGTAGCTCAATGTAGCTGTATGGACTATGCAACATTAGACAGTTCTGTGAATTTAACCTGTAATTTGTTGCTGATGAAAAGCTGAAGGGTTTTAAATCAGTAATACCTTTATGAACATAAGACCCAGACAGAGGGCCAAGACTTTTGTAGCATAAACATATGATCCAGCGCTGATGTATAAGTTAAGTATGTGTGCTCTATATAGAGATCATTCTATTACATGTTGGTGAAACTGGGAAAAATGGTACTTGCTTGTTTATCATTGTTGTGTCTTTTTTTAATACAATATGAGGAAGAATCTGAACTTTGTCTAAGTACTGAATTGTTTATAGTAATAATGCAGGCTAAATAGTTTGACCAAGCTCTTTGCCAGCTGCAGTATTATTCATCTTTTCCAGTATAATTTGAGTTAAGTGGAGCCATGATGACAAACCTGAGCTTTTATTAGGAGTTTGTTCATAGCTGCGGGCCATAGCAGTACAAGTCATCAAACTAAGCCAATGCTTCTGTCTGTGCTGTGCTCTGATGATGCCCAGTGTGGTAGTAAGGACAGAAGAGGCTAATTGGACACAGACTGTTTGAAAGATGAGGCTCAGAAAAAGCAAACACATGTTTGAATGGCGTCCAGCCTGAATTACTAAGTGTATCAATCATTGAGTAGAGGGCCACTGTGATGGATGGCAATACGGCGGTGGTTTTAAAAATGTTAAAGAAATATGGACAGTGTATTATTACTGCTGAAAGGTATGTGATCTAATGTGGAAACAGCTGGAGCATGTTGTTAATCTTGGGATTGATTTTCGCCCTGTCTCACAAAAACTAGGTTTATTTAGGTTCACTGCCTGATATTAGCATGCACATTTTGTTAGGTCATACAATAAAGTCTGTACACATTATTATTAGGATTTAATTCATAGTAAATGCTCAGTTATTAATTTAATATGTGCACTGAGGCCCGGATTTCACGATTTGCAATTTTTCTTATTGTACTACTATTGAACTGCTGTAAATGGTAGGATTCTAGTTGCCCATTATTTGGCTTACAAAAATCAATGTATCAATCGTCTTGTCAAGATGAGGTAATAAAAAGATAGAAATAGATTGAAATAATTGAATACATAAGAGTGTAAAGAACAATGGCACTTGAAATATTTTTAGTGATACATTTCTGGTACTAATGCATTTGCAGAGCTCAACTCTTCATGACAAACTAGGTAATTATGAGTGGAATGTATTTGGTCGTTAATAATAGGGAGATTATATTTTTTCACACATTTTGCTTTGCTCTGCAGTCATAAACATTGAAGACGATGCTATCAGATGTAGACTCATAGATACACTAATACTTTAATTCTTAATCTTACTGTCTTTTTTGCTCTGGTGTGAAAATTCTCACTCCCCTTTTGGTGGTTACATGTCCACTCTGGAATGTCCATGTACTTTCTCACATTATTTTACATGAAGCAATGGCTCAGTTCACATCAAAGCATTAGGCCGAACTGACTCCAACCACATCAGCTGTTGGTACCAGCAGGAGCAGCCTGGTGTTTTACTATGGAGGAAACAAAAGAGATTCTGAACACAGTGAATAGTTCCAGGTCAGTTAAAAAGCACAAAGATTTATACATTTACATTGCTGAATCCAGGAGCATGAGAGCCATATATTCAGTTACATATCAAATGATGTATGCGTCTATAGGCAGCAATAACTTTTCATACAATAGCTACCATTATAGCTGTCCCACATCTGGATTTAGGTGATTTATATGAAGAGGCCTTTCTAAACTATACATTAGATCACTGTTCCCGGTTCCAAGTTCAAAACAACTGCACCTTCTCTTTCCTTCCATTTAAAAGGTCACAGAATGTTTATATACATGTTAATTTACATTTCATTCGAGGGCTCTTCTGCTGCAGCCAGCGGTCTTTGTGGATCCTGACGGAAATTGCTGTTCCCTCGAGGATTAGCCATAGTAGTAATGATGATGACCTTTCCATGAATAGCAGCCATGTTGATTGAATAATGTAGAATTCTTTCCATAAAATACGCAATTATTGGATTGGTTCGTGGTGTGTTTATTGTTTTTTTTTCTGATTAATTTTGATTATTAAAATGATAGTATTAAATCTTGTAACATCTATTTTCTTTGTATGTCCAAAAACAACGGGCTGCTAGCTAGCTTTGATAGTGAATCTCTAGTCAATTGATTGTCAAGGTGTCCCATGTTACAATTTAGACTGTTCTTCTGTTTCCATAAGATCAGACAGATTTGAGACTGCGGGAGTTTCCTTCTTGCTATAAATCCCACTTGTTTGTAATGAGATGATAATGACTCAAGCAGACTCTTCAAAAATTGTAATATAAGCTAAGGCCTAATAAGAATATTTGCAGAGCTTTGCAAAATACATTATTATTGTATATGATATTGTCTCCTATCTTCGCCCCAAATCTAGATTTAATCAAGCCAGAATACTTCAGCAGCCTCTGGAAATACTAAGACATGTTCTTCTTATAAATGAATGGAACAAACCTGGCCTCTGATTTCTTAAAATGTGTTGAACCAGCAACAATAGTCACGACACGTTCACCTCACTGAACCTTTGTGGTTAGTCAGCATGTTCAGCACGGGAAAGAAGAATTAGGAAAGTTGGCTTCGAGTATTTGTGATTTCATTACCGCAAAGTGTTTTAGAGCAACTAAATATGATGTCACAGATATCCCTGGAATGCTGCATTTTATAGGAGAAACCTCACACTGATTTGTTGAGCTTGGCTTTAGCAATGCCTTGGTCTGATGGGTTTGATCAAAACAACACAACAACATTCCTGACTGTCTAGAAATTATTTGCACATAGCTGGTCTGTGTATGTTTTTATTTTTCACTTAGTTTTGTCACACAACATTTTGGAACATTTTCAGTCATAATGCCATCCATAGTTTTCCCAATCCCGGAAAGATGGAGAGAGGGTTGGGAACCTGGAGTAATATCTTTCCGCATACAAGAATGTATCATTTACTGTTGTATACTTTGTACAATCTATACTAGTTAGAATTAATATAAGATAGACTCTCATTCATTTTAGATTCATTGAGTCTGTTCTATTGTGAGATAAAGCCCTTCTGCCACATAGGGTCAGTAGAGAAACAGATTGTTTTAGTGGATTCTGTACCATTGTGTCTGACCCACTGCCTGCAATGTTAATATAATTTTGTACCACATATATTTCTTTCTATCTTTCCATGACTATTATACAAAGTGCATGTGAAGAAACCTGCCTGCATAGATTGGTGTATTTGAAGTTAATTTTACGTCTTCTGATTCTTCATGGGTTCTTCTCTAAATGTCAACCAGTTTAACGAACCTGTCCAAAAGGCTTATTATATACTAACTATAATGAAACCAAACCATCAGTGGGCCATTTCTTCAGATTTATGTGAACGCTTGCTTGTCGTAAGTGCCTGAGTTAGCGGGGGACCAACAACCATTTAGTGCTGACATGACCAGAAAAGCTGTTTACACTTGTGTTAATGTGTGCTCTACGCAGTAAATGGCAGCCTAATAGTCCCTGCTCTGTGTAATTAGTATTAGGTGGGAGGTCAGTGATATCAGTGGGGGCTGCGTACATCTGGCGGCCAGACTGGAGCTGACAGTGTGCCGATGTGGGAACGGCTACATCCCCGAACTCACTGGGTAAAGATTAAGACCAGGAAGTGAAGCCCATTTTTACAAGATGTGTTTTAGAAAGATGCATGCTGTCTCGTCTGGATGCTAATTTGTGTTTAATTGCACTCATTATACTGTAGGTCCCAAGTTGTCTATGGGAAAGCAGGAGGCCTTTGAGATCTTTGTAAGGGACCACAAAGACCACAAGACCATGGAAGACAACAAGACACAGCTAAAACAGAGGTTAGAGAAGCACTTGTTTTATGGTTTTGAATGCTAATTTAAAACATTCTGCAGTCCTGTTTTCACTAATGCCTACAAGTCTAACACACATGTACATATATTGTTTTAAACAGGTCAATTGAGGCCAAAAAACTTGGAGAGCAATTAAACGGATCCAGAAACAGAATCAGTAAGTAACTCAACAGGTGGAGGGTGTCTGGGAAGTCAGTCCATTTATAAGTTGCAAAAGTGTTTACTATTATATTGTCATCATTAGCATCATGATTTAAGTCCTGGAAAAAGGTTGACCTGTGTGGAAACATTAATGAACACATTACTTTTAGGGACCTATTTACTGAAGCTCAGATTTGTCATTCAGCAAATACCTGGGGCTTTTCCACTCACCTACTGCTACATTTTACTATGTCCTCCCCAACTGTTTTATGACAATGCTATTCCCACAGACCTCTCATTGAAAGATTGGTACCATACAACTAAATTCCCATGCTATAAAGTGTGTGCCAGTTTGTGCTCACTTTGACCTATTTGGACATCTATAGAAAGTACAAAAATCAGTAATGTCTGTGTTACTCTAAGATAGACACATACTGTACTGTCATTTGTTACTGACACTAGTTTGGTGCCAGCTTTGGAAATGTATTTTTGTTCGCAAGCAAATGGCTAGCTCGGCTTTACAGTAGCTACTTCAAAGTACCGTATTTTCCGCACTATAGGGCACCCTGGATTATAAGGCGCACTGTCAATGAATGGTCTATTTTCTAAATGTTTTCATATATAAGGCGCACCGGACCATAAGGTGCATTAAGCGAAACAAAGCAGTCAGACAAGTCAGTCAGTCAAACTTTATTAAACGCGTTCACAATAACTCTCAACATTGTTCAAACGTTAATATGTGTATTCACAATAACTTTCAACCTTGTTCAGTTGTAACATGTAAAAAACAGAGGCTGATACTGCTAAATCAAATGTTAGCGTATTCACAATAACTTAAATTTATTCAGTTATAACACGTCGTAAGCGTGTCTCTTGACAGGTGCCATTTTGGGGTCATATAGAAACACTAATAATAATACACTACTAATATTACGATGAAGCATGGTACCGGTATTACTCCTCGACGCTCCTGACTCCCGGAGCTTTGTAGTTTACCGAAGTCGTACCAAAACATTTTGACGGAGCGCCTTGAGTGCCGTGTGACACAAAATCGCTTGGAACTCAGTAGGCACAACCAGAATTGAGAAAATTAAAGGCTTTTAAGTGCGCCTTATAGTGCGGAAAATACAATATTTTGGCTGGTTGCAGTACATTTTACATTTTCTTTGTAAAAAAGATGAAAAAGTATCCATCTGGTGTCTTGTATGCATCCAGCTCCCAGGTACATGCCAACATAGCCATAGCGCTAATGCAATTAATCTCTTTCCCAACATTCCTGATCTGTGAGGCGCTGAAACAGTCGTAATTCAGATATGCCATACATCATGTCAAGTCATTTGACAGCACTTACAATAGGTGTTCCTGCTTCAAATGAGTTCTGCAGACATCTTTCCATACTTTTCCCATCTTTTTTACATTTTGGAAAAACTGTAACATCTTGATGCTTTCAGATGCGTTCTTACTTTATGAGAAACAATATTTTAGTGGAAAAATTGAAGATTTAATGCATCGATTTCTGTAATTAACAGAGGAACAGATCTGATGATATGGACACACATGTTGTTATGTTGTGGATGTAGCCAGTATGGGGGTCATTAGCGAGGCAGAAAGGGAGAGGCAGTAGCCTGGGGAGACAGTGGTGTCAAAACACAAATCCTTGGTTTACAGTATTGTTCTTGGCTTTAGAAGATAGTTCAGGAATCCGATCTCTCTGGAGGAGCACACGTTTTGAGCCCTTAGGTCCAAGAAGTGGACAGATATATATTTGTTCAGGGGGATCAGCCGTGCACATCTTCAACATAAAACAAGTGGGGCAGCTGGAAGGAGAAGGTTATGCAGAACTTTCATCCAGATGTGTGTTTTAAACAGAGCAGCCCCATGTATTTTTCTATAACATCCAAGTAGTGCTTAAAAAAGGGAACAAGGGTGTAGTGGCAGGACAAGTTGACCAAAAAAGACAAACTTGTAAGGACTTTTAATGTTTAATGTGTTTGGCTTGAACTAGTATTATCCATTCACAAAAAACACAGCACTGAAAAGATCTCAACTAATGCAAAACGTTTTAACTGAACCCATTAACTGAGATAATTTCCTATTTTAATAATAATAACCTACATTTTTTTTCAAATCATACAGTTTACAAGCCAAATCAGCCAACAACTTAGTCTTGTTGGACAATGTAAATCTTTGGGCAATCCATTTAATTAATGATTCCCCTTTGCCTTCCTATTTCTGTCTCTAAAATTGCCCATCGACAAATTTGCCATATCCAGAACATCAGGTCAATGCCAATAAACACAGAGTAGACTAATCTTGCGTAGACCTTAGTTAGTTAGAACACAGTGTGCTTGAAACTTTCCTTCCCTTTGTGTAAAAACCATAATGTATTTGAAGTATGATTCCTTCAGATAATGAGGAGCTGAACATATCCCATTGTGGGGCCTGTGTGCCATATCACATTTAACCTCTAGGCCACAAAAATCACCCAATATTTACTGAAGTTTGTATCCTGATACTTGTTCTTTGGGACATTGACACGTCTCATATGCTGTCGGGGGAAACCCGGCATGATCTGGAAAGTTGTGGTGTTGGGGTTAGGCTCCTGTGTGGCCCTTAGTCATTCAATTTTGACACCCCCGCCATACACTGGAACTTTGGCGTTTCATAATGTTTATGTGTTTTAGTGATAGAACCAGCACACATCCGGACTGTCTGACACACAATTTCTGTTCACACAAAGTCTGCATATCCTCTATGTATTCTCTGTGGTTACTCCAGCTCTGTCCCACCATTCAAACACATGAATGCATTAGAGAAATTGTTACTCTAAATAATAATTACAGTCTTTATGTCAACCCTGTGACTAACTAACTGGCAGCAACCCACCTCAAGCCCAAAATAACTAGAATAGTCAGACCAGCAACAGATCTGTTCATACTTAAAGACAGATTCTGTTTAGGATAAAATACTCTATGCTATGACTCATATTGACCACTCATTACCTCTGTGGACTTTTTCGGACTGTCAGGGTAGCATGCTAATAACATAAATATTAATCCTTCAAGGCTCTATTGGAAGAAGGAGACTATACATCATTTAGTTATGGCTCATATATTTCTCTTTTAGCCAAATCTTGGGTGCCCCTCTCACCACAATGTAAACCACAGGGCGTCTCACTTCATTCACTTACTACTACTGATTTTTTTCATATCCATTAGGAAAAAACACTATCATCATGGGCACCAATAAGATGTCTTTGTGTGTGATTTGTAACATTTCACATCATCTGTCCGTGTCTGTCCAGTCTACTGGTTCTCCGCAAAGTGGTCTACTAATGAAAAGAGCTTTGAAAGATGAGCTGCTTTTTGAGCCGCACGGTAGAAGATGATTCATAGGTCTCACACTGAGAGCCGGTATACATTTCACCTGAAGTCTGTGATAATAATATTGTATCACTGACTATAAGCTTTTCACAAGGACCACTTCACTATGTTTAGTTTGTACATTGCCAATAGATTCTTCTTGTAGTAAGTGGTCTAATCCAGCTGTTTTATTGTGCTGTAAGAGGTGTGCTCTGAAAAGGTGGCTCTTCTCACTCTATTACATTTAAATAACACTTCATCTGGGTTACTACAACTTCACCTTTTAGTTTGGAGACAGTATTGGATTACAAAAAGTGCGACGTCTACAAGTGTACAGTGCCTTAGGGGATAGTAATGCAAGCTCCCCACTTTTATCTCTCACCCACGGAGAGAGTACAATCATCACGGTCATTTACTGGACTAACTACCTGTTTTTCCCATAATCAAGCGTGATCATCTACCAATATGTGCGTATACCTTGGCCTCAAAAGCATAGTAAAGTCAATTTTGTAAATGGAGCAATTAACTACTTGAATGAGGGGGGAAGACAAGAGAAACATGAGATCGGACACAAATTACTTATCCATGTGGTGACCTAGAACAGGGAACCCAGAAAGACCTACCCATGTCACTTTTTTCTTAATTTGGGGACTATTGGACTGTAGTTTAACACTGCTTTTTGTCTCCAGGTACTTTTTCCTTGAAATACATATCAAATCTACATACATTTGCATTGTTTTATGTATTGACATTTTTCCCGTGAGATGTCACATGTGACTGGAGCCTATTCCAGCAATTATAGGCCTTAGGCAGTAGAAATTAATTCCAGGACCGACACAGAGACATACACTGACAAAACAACACATTCAATCTTTAGGGGCAATTTAGAGTCACCAAAAACATGAATTTGAAAGGTAAGAATATTGGGAGAGAACCTACAATAACATGGGGAGGACATGCACATCCACAACCTCTTAAAGCAAAACTGTAAATATATTCTGCACTTTTAGATGAGTTGAAGAAACAGTTGGAGATGCGGCGGAGGCAGAGGGCAGCTCATGGTAAGAGACAGATAATAATTGAGCTTTTCACATGAAGCTGGATTGTGGATTGTGATGCATTGTGGGAGCTCTTGTAATGTGTGCTGCCCTGGCCACTTCAAACATCTGCAGTGACCAACTTCTGGGCGGCGCAGCCATTACCCTCCGTCATTTGACCGTTTTGATCAGCCAGAAAAGCTTTGAAGAACCAATCTGGTCGAAAACACACAAACATATCCCTTCAATTCTTATGCCCAATGCTTTTTTGTTATTTTGAGTCATGGTTTAGAAAGCTCTTCACAGAAAGCTGGTTCCTATGATCTCTGTCCAGTATTGTGACCGATATCTTTGTAGCATATGGTTTGTAACTATAACTGCACAATATGAGAAAAACATTCAATACTCAATAACCATGCTAAATAGCGTGACATTTGTGAGATACAGTAGTTGCCAGTTTAATTCAGCAGAAATAGTTCATTTATTTACTCATTAAATTGCTTCAAATTTAAAACGTAAGACTAACTTAATCATGACTATGAATATATTTAGTCACAACACAATTTCACAAATTCAGATTGCTGATATTGCAATAATGATAATTTTGCCATATATTCTGCAGCAATATTGTGACTGTAGTCCACTTTGTAGTCTGCAGTTAACTTTGTATATTTTTGCAATAAAGGTGTTGTTGAAAATCACGCTGACTTGGAAGATGAAGTAGACCCAGTTGAAGAAAACCTACGAACTCTCATTGAGCAGGAAAAAAAAGAGTTGAGTTTCTTTATTTTTGATATCTTGCGCTTACTGACAACACTGCCTAGACTGACTGAAAAGATTAATGTATTGCTAATTTCTCTTGTCAGTTACAAACGCACCGTCGACCGTCTTAAAGCATTACGCACTGAGATTGAGCACCTGCAGCTGCTGTTGGAGAGGTCAAAGGTGAAGCTCCAGAGGGACTTCCAGAAATGGTGGAGTGTGGAGGCTTCTCTTCTGCAGGTGAATAACCATACTTTCTCCTATACCGTTCAGTATGACATCACTGCATGAAACCCAGTGTGCCCCAACCAGGGTGACAGATAGTCTTCTGGTATGATGCTGCATTCCAGTTGTCCTCGGAGCTCGGAAGTCGTAAATCTCCGAGTTGACGCGTTCCAGTTGTTAACTCGGAAAATAAACAAATCTATAACGTTAACAACTTCAGTTAGCAGGACTGGCATTAACAGGCATTTTAGCACATTTTGTAACTGCAGATGCTCAAATACACCACAGAAGCATGTTAACAGACACTGAGTTCACAGTAGAGGATGGCTCATATAAAATTTAAAGTTTATTCAATATTATATGAGTTATATTAGAATTTTCTTGTAAAATAGGGCAGCGCAATGTTGGATTTTATGCCCCGAGTTTCAGAGTAGGAATTCCGACATCAAGGGCCATTCCAGTTGATTTTTTACAACTCGGAACTCAGAAGTACAACTGGAACGCACATAGCGAGTCATAAGGATTAGTATAAGAATGTGTTTTGTCTTTTCAAATGTAGCCACGGTGAGCGCATTAGTATGTATAATGTGCTAGTTGCATATGCATGTAATTTGGAAGTTTTAGGGCAAACTAGTTATCTTTACTTCCTTTGTAAAACATAATAAATAATGAGCTCAACAGTGGCCCAACTGACAAAGCATTCAAAAGTAGGGACCAGGCAGCCTTAGAGCCAACACTTACGCCATCAGGCCTGCTGTCCACATTTGACCTCAAACAAAGGCAATGGTATAAACAGTACGTTAAACAGCAACATCTGATAGACAGACACTGCTGGAATTTACAATTGATCATTGATGTTTTGAATGGAGACTAAGCTCTCATTCATAAGAAAACCTGGACTATATAAATGAACGGATATTGGATACTTAGGCCTATACTGTATAGTTGGTGTTGTGTTGAAAGCTGTAAAGAAACTGCTGTGTCACGGTTGACACTTTTGCACACATTGGTTTAGTAATATCAAACAGTTTTTGTGTATTTTTGTGTATATGTTTTCTCTATAATGTTGTGTAGGAATTAGAAGCCACAGCCAGGGGTCACACTGCATCTTTAACTATGCAACCCACCTCCAGGTAATGTTGTGTGAAGTTACATGATACCTCTATCTTTCTGTTGTTCACTCATTTGAATTCTCCATTATTTATACATAAAAGAAAAAAAAATAGCTGACAATGTAACCCCTATTCATCATACATGCTGATCTTTAGTGCTTGTTTTAATAGAACACAGAACTAAACCAATGCCATATGCTACAATGTCTGTATCAATAAGAGTTCTCTGTACTCATAGTGAATTTGGTTCCATGCTCAGTCAAGATTACCCAGTAAGCCGAGCTGCAGACACTGGACGTCCCACATCTGTTCAAGACTTTAGGTCAGCAGCCAACATTTAATAATGTAATTAAAAACTCTTTGTATTAAAAGATTCTCATTTAATACGTTTGAATATTTTAGAAGCCCAACACCAAAACAGGGACCTCCTGTGACCGCTGTACCGGCCTGGGTCGATGAACTCACACACAGAATCATGACTGACCGCACTACATCTTCACAACTGAGGTAGGCACCAATACAGACTTTTTTTTTAGGGTTTGTAAATGTTTTAAAAATCTATTAAAAACACAAGGCAGCATTATTTTGATGGGGCGCAGCAATTGAGACACTCAACTATAACTCCGAAAAGTCACAAAATGTTAATGTCCAGCTGGGTTTAGTATCTAAATGTTTTCTCTATTATGTGTACATTACTCAAGTGCAAACGATACATTGGTCCTGTAAATCCTATATGTTTGCAGTAACCCTTAAGTCTATAGATTGAGGTCAGATCTATAGTTTTTATAGCGGTACAGTGTTTTCTTTTCACTTGTGAACAGGCTCATAAATTTTTATGTCTTTGTGAAGTAATGTCTCCAAACTCCTTTAACAAATCAACCACTTTAGGTTTAGGTAACCACAACAGTAAAATAATCAGTGCATAACATATAGGTTCCTATGAAGCACTTCATGTAACACAGACGGGTCTTTGTTTCACACAAACCTGCTTCACATGTTAGGGTCATCATATGTTTTACACTTTAGGAACAGGAGCCAAGTTTAAGTTAAATTGTTAAATCATATATAAAGTTGTGGTATGTTGTATTACTGTATAATAATGTGGAAAATTAAAGACTTTGAGAACACACCTAAAGCAAGTGTTGTAAGATCCCTGTAGTCAAGACAGTTTCACACAATACAAGTACCATATTCTTATTGGCTTGTCTTACAGGGACCTATCCAAAGTGAATATGACAACCTCTATTCCTCTGACTGGAGACAAGAAGGCAGACGCAGACATCATGGCATTTGTCAAAGCCAGGGAGAAACTCCTTCAGAGAACAGGTAAAAGTCTTCAACACAGTGTATTATGTGTACAACACTGCCCTCTAGTGGCGTGCCTTAAATAACCATCACTGAGACATAATTCTGTAAGACCAGATGTGTTTGTTTGGTGACGTCAACACCTGTTCGCTTTGTCATCATTTTAGCACAAACCAAGCAATTTTAATTTTAATAAATATATATTTAATAATACAGTATTTTGCCAATACTTGGAGGCACCATTTCATGCTTAGTCTAGTAGTTGTAAGATTGTGATTGTATTTAGACTTCATGCACTAAACCATGTTTGTAATACACTATATTTTTTATTTTCAGGTCAAGCTTTAAAATGAACGAATGAATGAAGTCTCCCAGGTGAATAACATAACATAAGACCCTAAAAGCACATTAATGGTAGTATAGTAGCAGTACATGTCACACCAGTGGCATAATATAAATCACAGCTTCATGCGGATGATTTGACCTGAACAAATGTTGTCTTAAGATATCACCGGGACTGGGTGACGACTGGGACTGTGAACAATAGAAGAACATCTGACTACGTCTATTTAGAGACTTTAAAAATCATGCATTTCATACTATTTGTTGTTGAATAGTTGCGTGAAGAATAATGTGATTTTGTTTATACATATACTGCCAAGCACAACAAAATTAAAGTGTTATTTGTTTAAAATATTAAGCTGTTCTTTTGAGTAAATGTTTGATTGGGTTTTTAGTTTTTAGATAATAACAATAATATATATTGACACCTTATTATTACCTTACTGGCCCTATCAAAAATTTGAATTTCAAATTTTGTAACAAATACGTGAGTTTTGTTTATTCCACATCACCTCTTAACAACCTTTACAGTCCATTACATTTCAACAGTAATGGACCTAATTATTTAAACACGTTTATACCATTTTCACCAGCCTCCCACTGTTCCGTGACTATCCCTGCTTCTGTCCATCCTCGCATGAGAAATGTCCCAGTTAAATTGCCTTCGTCACGACGGTGCCATGTTGTGCACTTTCCAAACACACTGAGGCCTTTTTGCATGGCTTTGCGTTAATTTGTTTTACACATTACCAGCATCTTAAGGATTTGCATCTGGGCAGAGTTGACTTGAAGAAAGCCCTTCCTTCAAGTAGTTTTATGACATGGAGGTACAGTGACTTTTTACTATACATGAACATATACATGAACATATACATGAACATATACATGAACATAAACATGAACATATACATGAACATATACATGAACCTGTTAAATGACTACTTTATTAGGACACATACCTTTCTGCTGCTGATCATGTTTTATAATTTTGTGTGTCTGGAAATGGTCCTCAGTAAATCTGCATGTAACAAGTGGTTATATATGACCTCAATCAGTCTCTGAAGTCTGGAAGCAACAAAGCATTTTTGCCTACAGAATGACCACTCACCGGATATTGTATATAACTAAACAATAGCCATGGATATATACAAAAATACCAGTAGGTAGACAGAATAGTCCAACTGGCACCCAACAACCCACACCATGTTAACCTCAAAAAGGGTTTCAATAATGACTACGTGATAGAAGATAGTAAACAGATGGCTGTTCACTATTCACTTTCTAGATATTAAAGTAGAAGATATAAATCACAAAATCGATTTTTATTAAATTTGTTAAAGACAAGTCCTTGTGTTTCTTGCACTCGACACCAGTGCTTTCTGACCCACCAGCAGCTGTTGGGTAAAACATTAACCTTTGTTCTGCTGACAAGATGCTTCCTTATTAGTGGAAACTGTTGGAGTTTGTATGTGTACGTCCAGATGTCGCCCCTAATGGAGAATAGCACAGTTCTAGCGTTACCATGGAAACCCATAAATCATCGCCCAGCATCTATGACCTCTTCTGACCAATCAGAGAGAGAGCAAGGGCTTGAGATGCTTTGTCTTTGGAGAGTTGTCCACTTACAGCTATCACCCCAACTTGTTCAACCAAAGTTTAGTTGTTTTGACAAAAAGCTAAAAGATTTCACCTTTTATAATCGGTGGTGATGGAATTGGCATTTGAAAGCATAATTATAAAATCTTTGTATTTCAAGTGATCTTTTTCTCTGGACTTTTTGAAGAACCAGCGCTGGTATATCTGGATGTTCATGGCGACTTTCCTATTAGGTCAGGTCAAAGTCAGCTGGACAGCACTTCTGGCTTTGGCCTACTTTACGTACCTGCTCGCGGGGGCCGCCATCTTCCAAATCCTGGAGAGGGAAGCAGAAAGCAACAACCGTAACCATTTTCAGCTGGAGAAATTAAACTTTTTAGCCAACTATACCTGTCTGGATGGACCGGCTTTGGAGAAGTTTGTCGAGGTACGAGGCCTTTGGTTGTGTTTAAGATTCCAGTGAACTTAGAAAGTAGATTCATTATTTTTATTAGCCCAGTGACTTTCTAACTGTGGTCAGGTTTTGGATTTTTAAAGGTGCTTAAAAGATGATAACACAAAATGGAGAGTAGGTTTGATTATCATCACCATCATCATCATCATCATTAAGGCAATAGGAGCACAATTTAATTTAATTTAATTTTTTCATTGATTCTCTATATCAATCAATAATAATTACTTTAACTCAATCAATAACATTTGGTAAGCAAGTAGGCCAGCATAATCAAATCAGTTGTTTGTGTTCATAATGTTTGGAGACTGGTAACTTTTAAGGGAAAATTACTGAGGAATTTGCGTTGTTGCATTGAACTTGTGTGTGCGTGTGTGTGCGCAGGTGATTTTGGACGCATGGGAAAACGGAGTCAATCCTTCGGGAAACTCAACCAACCCGAGTAACTGGGATTATAGCAGCTCCTTCTTCTTTGCTGGCACCGTTGTCACGACTATTGGTAATTATTGGTAATTATTAAAAAATACGTTTTAAATACTCACTAAGTCTACTGAATGATTATTGCAGGTTATGGTAACTTGTCCCCCAGCACAGGGTGTGGTCAGGTGTTCTGTGTGTTTTACGCCCTCTTCGGGATCCCTCTGAATCTGGCCTTTCTCAAACAGCTGGGAAAGTGTCTCATCATCCATTTGGGGCGACTGGAGAAGGGAATAGTCGAAGTCGTCCCACACAAGGTAAAGGAATGTTTGTTTGTTTTTTACCTGAAATTATGTATTATTATAAGCAAGGGATGTCCAAAGTACAAACCAGGGACCACTTGTGGCACCTGGCAAACTGTTTTATGGCCCTTCAAAGATAATATGCACGTTTATGGCCATCCAGCAGTGTCAAGCAGCATTTCAGTAGACCATTTGCACTTCCCTGGAGCCGTTAAGCAGCTTTTTAAGCCTAAATATACAATGGAGCTGAATGATTACATTGACTTGTACTTGGATATACACTCCCTTTTAAATACATTGTAAAAGTGTGTTTGTAGATCCCACCCTGTTAATGTTAATGGCAGATTTCTTCCATTTTCTAGCAAGCAGTTGAAGTCATGACTGTCAGTTCATTTGTCCTCACCGGAAGCCTGCTGTTTCTAGTCATGCCCCCGCTTCTCTTCAGTTATGTTGAAGGCTGGACATTTGGAGAAGGCTTCTACTTTGCCTTCATCACCCTCAGCACTATTGGATTTGGAGATTATGTAGTAGGTAAGGCTGGGCAATATACCAAATACATTTTTTACTTGTATGATATGTGATACCAGGGTATACTGAAAACTAAGAAAATATTGGGGTCCTATCGCCCAGCCCAAAGTGTATCCAGTTATTCAAATGTCCTGATGTTAATGAAAATGTATATAATGTGTGCATATAATATTTGTTTTCAGGGACTGACCCACACAAGGAGTACATCTCTCTGTACAGAAGCCTGGCTGGTGTATGGATAATACTGGCTCTTGCTTGGCTCGCTCTGGTTCTAAACATGGGAGCAAGAATCATGGAATATTTATTCACTCTCACTCACCCGGGTTTCAAAAGACAACAGGAGGACGAGGAGGTGTCATCAACTAAACTAGAAGATATATCAAAGATCTAGAGTGGACTAAAGTACTGGGATATCTAAGAGCTATTACTTTTGTTGATATAATTAGCTATAAACTGTTTATTATGAGAAACTTATGCCATTTTGTATGCTACCTCTGTATATTGTCAAATGTTATACCCTTTACTGTGAATTGGTGTTTTTGGTATTGTTTTACTATACATTTTGTCAGTAATGCAGTTCACAAAAGTATATGACATGCTTTGTCATGAGTGGTATGGGATAATGCAAGTCCAGTGAATTGAGCATGACATATCTAAAACAAACACATTAACCAGAATGGTGAGGTGAGGTGAAAACACAGGACACAAGTCCAGGTGGACTGCAATAACATCCAACAGACCGAAAATAGGCTCTTTTTTTAAACTTAGAGATTTTCCAATGGATTCATGGAATTAACTTAGGAACATGTATTGTGAGCTACAAAAAAGAAAAAACTAAATTGCAATATTGGATGGAGCCAGGTTTCAAATGATGTTGTTTGGTTATTATGTTGTTTGGTTATTATGTTGACATAAATGAAAGATTTTGAGTAAAGGGAGCAATCTGGTCATACATTTAAAAAAAAATATTGTCTATAATGTCTTGCCTTAAGAGAACACATCATCTTATATGACTAACATTGCCTGAACATTATGTTGTATAATATATGTATCTCATGGGCAGCTTTTTTATACCAAGCTAAGCCTACATTTGAGTTCGGCTTTCCCCAGTGATCTACAGCCCAACCTCTGCAAGAGCCTCATATTAAACATTTGCATGGGCACAGTGAGGATTCAAACAGTAGTGCAGGTGGAGGTGGTTCATTTGCCTGCTTTACATGGGAAGACAAGACACCAAGACACGGAAATCAAATTCCTTATTTACCCTGGATTTGAGTTTAATGTTGAAACTCTTATAAGGAGCAAGATGGGGTTCAAGGAGATGTTCAATCTGGCCCGGGTGCCCTCCATCCTAATGCTGGGAGCCCTGTATGTGGCCTATGTGCTGATCGGTGGAGTGATTTTCTGGAGGTTGGAAGGTGAACTTGGAAGAATGGGTGTTGGAATAATACTTGAACACAAACAACAATTGCTAAAACAGTACACCTGTCTGAATCAAGACAGTCTGCAGGCAGTCGCTCAGGTGAGACATAGGTAGTGCAACTAGGATGGGCTCATTATCTCATGTCTTGGACCAATAAATCTGCCATATGAATAAAATTGCTAGTGTCAATGTCTTTTATATATGCAATACTGGGTGAACCCATTGACATCAATGATAATCGCTGCCGATGCATGATAACCATGATAAGCTGCTGATGCATGTGTGGTATTCTGTTGTTCTTGTGAGGCTTAATGATTGACCAATATATTTAAATGCTGCCTAGTGGTCCCCCATTAATTTATATACTCTGGTTTTTGCATGTTTTATTTCATGGTTAATTGTCTTCATTTTCTAAAAAGTAATGTTTTGTTTTTTTTCCCTGAAACTGAACATAATAGATTTTGTAAGTACATTACTGTTGAACATTTTCCCAAGGCTTTGGTAGATGTCATCCACATTTGCATTGTTTAGGCAACGCATTCAAATCAGTATTGTGCCCATGGACTGTATATTTCTTTTATTTTTTTGCAGGTCGTCCAAGATGCATCAAAGGCAGGGCTCAGTCTTAAAAACAACGAAACCACAGACGGCTTCTGGAAATTCACCACCTCAGCTGTGTTTGCTGCTACTGTCGTCACAACCATAGGTAAAATCTCACTAGGCCAAAAATGTAACTCAAGACTTTTAGGACTGAGAATGAGACTGACATATAGACAAATCTGGGGTACTATAAAAACATTTGATTAGTTGTGAAATGAGTCCAATTGAAAATAGCCAGAAGGTAAACAACTTAAGACAGGTGACCTTTTATCTCTCTATTCATTCCCGAAGGAAACTGTTATGGTGGGAGGGAACTCATGGTAACACTGATGTGCACTCTGGGAATTAAACTTTACAATATGTTTGTGGTGAGTAAAATGTGTGGTTTCCCAGGTTATGGAAATATAAGTCCAAGATCCACAGGAGGGCAAATCTTCTGTGTGTTCTTTGCACTCTTTGGGATCCCCCTCAACATCGTGGTGCTGAACCGGGTTGGCAAGTACATGCTCGCCATAGAGAGGAACATCTCAGATTTCCTCGAGGGTAAAACTGGCAAAAAGGTGAAGATGTCTTGTATGGCTTTGTTGCACTCAAAAGACAACAACACTGATGCCTGTGCTTGTATTTTAGATGTTGACCCACTTCTTTGTTCATTTGGTGTCCTACCTGTCCGGGGTAGTGCTCTTCTTTGTGGTACCGATGCTTGTTTTCCAAAACCAAGAAGGATGGACCTACTCTGAAGCCATCTATTACTGTTTCATCACCCTCAGCACCATCGGGTTTGGAGACTTTGTGGCAGGTACAATGCTGTTTATAGGGCCCTATATTATGCTAACAAATATTCTGAGCTTTCTGCGCTATATCTGACCTTTCTAATATTATAAATTAACTTAAATTAAACTATTTTGTAATCCTGTATGCTGAGGCACTGACCTTCTCAGAAGCTTAAAGCGCTGGAGTCACTTTTCTACATTTATATTTGAAGAAACCTTTCTTTTCCAAAAATGCGACTCAAACATGCTCCCGAATTGGAACACATTAAACAGAACAAAAGTTGTATGGAAGCCCTTTAAAAATAGAACACATGAAATGCTAATCAAATCAAAAATGAATTCTAATCAAATCAAAAATGAATTCTAATCAAATAAAAAAATAATTCAGTAAGCTTTACATTGACCCCTTTAAAAAGTTTTTAAAAGTTTTATGTCTGTACAGTTTTGACTAATTATATGATGTTTTGCACCATCTGTTTAGACAATAACCCAGAGAGGTCATATCCAGACTGGTACAGCATCCTCACAGCCTGCTGGATCTTCTTTGGCCTGGCCTGGCTGGCTTTACTCATCAACCATTCCATTGACATTCTGGAGAGGCTCAATAACCTTATGAAACAGTGGTGGAGCAAAGGGAAGAAAGAGGAAGAGTCTGACACTGCAGAGGGAGACAACCCGGACACTCAGGTGGAGGAGGAGTGTGACAAGCCCCCGGTGACCAAGAAGCACATCACAATGGTTTGAAGGACACTTTCTGCCAACAAAACTGTTGTTCAGTGTCTCTGTTGCACCACTGTGAACATAGACACGTCATGTTTGAAAGAACATGTAATGTAATGTAACGTTCTTGATGATATACGTTGTAGCTTATAATGAGTTTGTTTCATTTCAATCATTTAGCTATTTGTTAGCAGTATATGAATCTAATTTATTATTAAGAACAATAGCTTGAGAATTTTGCTCTTATGGAAGTTCAGTTTGAAGCAAGGTCCTTGCATGTATCTGAATGACTTACAGCAGAGGTGGGTGCTAACTAGATTGTGTGGATGTTAAATAGATTTTTACTGAATTGAACCTCTTATGAAAAATGTGTCAAAATGAAAGGCCACAATTCTTTAAATACAAAACTGTAGTATTTAGTCCTCATGTATTACCTTACATGCTGCTCTACCCACCTCTGCTTCAAGTAACTGATCACTGTCAGACTGGTTTTATCTGGCAGGACTTGATTCTAGATTATTTGCCAAAGGCTGAATTTATTTTCAGAAAAGGGTGTAACAAAATGTAGACCATTTTGCACCAATGTCGTCCAAAGTAAAATTTGTAGATAATATTATTAAATTCCTCTTCCATATCGATTAAGAACAGCTTACATAATGTATTTTTAACCTTTGCTACTTAGTCAATCCACTAGATGGCGATACAGTAGTAGTTATTGAAGGACCTGGTCTGAATAGTTTTTCAACGAACAAGTACAAATCTATTTAAGCTACCATATTGCCGCAAGAGCACATGCATTTTTAGGTCTGATAAAACGTACTGTGCATATGCAAATGTTTTGATTTATTTGCCAGATGTTTAGCCTCACAGAAAGAAAACTGTTAACTTATACCTCTTCCCCTGTAATATAATTCGAGTTATGACAAAAACAGATGGCTGCACATGGAAAAAAGAGGGAAGAGTGACAGAACTGTGACCAGTGTAGTTCAAAACAGCACATAACTGTTTGACCATGGTTCAGTGAGGGTGCAGTATGTATGGGAACACCGGTGCCCCATTCTTTTTTGGTCCATCACATTCATCCAACTCACAGTCAGATCTAATGGGGACTAGACTTAAAGAACAGAGCTTTGTAAAATGGGGCCCCGTTTAGCTCTCTCACCATATTTATACATAGTACATACCAGTGCACTAAGCATTATGCCCTGAAGCAGAGTTGATTTAACATTAACTTGTCGGCTTAGGTTACAGACACTTGTGCAGAGTTAGACGTGAGTAAAAGTGAAAATGAATGTGTGGGTATTTTTATTTGATTTTTTACTTAACAAACTCTATGCAGAAGGCCAGAAAGACTAACATGAAGAGATGATATGTTTTGCAAGCATTAGATAATATTGTCAGTCATGAGCGGTGGTGTTTCTGACAAATGGGTAGAATAAAAAGCATCTTTATCCTAATTCTTCTAATGACCATTGTATTATATGACCTAAACATTCATATTATCATCTAAAGTGGTCCTTTATTGAAGGATGTGAACTGACATACCAGCCAAAGTCACTAAATTAGTTTGAACTTGTGCTACATATGTAACACATTTGAGTTCGCACATAGGTGTGTCTGTACATACATGCATTTCCATACAGCTGTGAGAAGGCTGTTATATCATTGATCACACTGACAAGGATATCAACTGTTCTATGTACCTAGATTACTTTTCCATGTATTTTTCATCCAAAAAATAATGATTCAGTCAATAGTACCGCATAACAGAAGTCATCCTCCATGTCCGTCACAAGGGATATATCAACATTGACTTTTTCATAAAGTGCTCACTACATACAGTGTAACTGGTCACACTAAATAAGTCTAGACTCGAGGAATGTTATTTATCTGCAGTGCACACATCTTCAGACCCCACTAATGACAAAATGCATCATTGTTGGCCTAAAATTATATACATCCAATAACTTAATTCGAACAACTGGATAATGTCTCTGTATTTCTTTACTTTCACAAATAGTATTTCAGATCAAGCAAATCATATGTAACTGTATTTACTCTTTATTGATCTTAATGGTGTTGTAGTCTAATAACACAATTAATGTGACATAAAAGCAGACATACGTAGAGTCATTATTTGCATCCACTGTAAATGAATGTAAAGTTCACTGAGGCCTATACTCTTCTGGATCCTTTAAATCATGCCCCTGATCAATGTGTGAAACAAGCCTCAAAAGTAACATTTATGTAAGTGGTATACCCTCCAGCAAAACTCATTAATTTTCATTTGTCTGTGTAGCTATAGGAAGACTGAGATAACCAGCACAGTGGCATTAGTAGACTTGTGGTTACTTGTACTAAGAAGTATTTGAGAGATCCATTTAGTTTGCCTTGTCAGCGGCGGCAAGTTTCTTCACTACATTTCTGTGGTTATTAATCATTGATGGTCTGAACATCTCTAGTGTTCTTCCTCAAGCCAGACTCAGATAAACTGTGGCAGATAAAGCCAGACTCAACTCACAATCAACAATATGACGGTTGTAAAGGGCCAACGCTTCACAGATAAGTCTAAAGTTGAGACTGATAGACTATGTTATGGGCTAATTATTTAAGACAACCTTCTATAAATATCTCAAGGGCAAAAGTAATCAATAACGTGCTACCTTAAAGGGGCCCTATTATGCTGATAATGTTGTTTCTCCATCAAAAACATACATGGAGTTTTACTTTGTTTCCTTCAAGGATGCTTGAATAGTTTTCAGGAGCTGAAAGCACTTAATAATAATAAATGAGCCTTAGCACTTTTATAAAAACTCACGTCTGTGGCTACGGTCCCTCCTGATCACCACAATCACATCATTCATACATGGGCAAGTGGGGTGAGGTGTCTTGCCCAGAGACACAACAACAGTATGCGAGATTCGACCCAGTGCTCATCCGATTGTTGGGCGAAATTTTACCCACTGCACCACTGCCGCCTCAAGTTAAGAGAAGAAACCCCACCTTGCTCCTAGTTTCCATTGTTTGAAATGACTAGTAGTAATAAAGGGGGTGTGGCCAGCAGAAAATGTCAGAGCCAGTCTTAAAGGGACATGCACATAATCATAGCTTTTTCAACAGATGGAAGTTTTCTTAATACAAAAGCTGAAAAAAAAACCTGCTTAATATTGACCCTTTAAACTGTTATTGTGTATGTATTACATTTTTTTTATCTCCTTTCGTTCCAGATTAGTATCGGTTTGTCTCCCACGTTTGCCCTATTCTGATATGTTTGCTCTATGCGTGTCCTGCTCCATCTCACTCATTGGATCTGGACTCTCAGTATTGAACCAATGGAGGGACACTATGAACATCCTGCCTTCAGTGTTGTCTCTGTGCCAGTTTAGTCCTTGGGTTCTGCCCTCTTATGATGCACACTGTATTAAATCTTCCCCAATGAACAACATGATAAATACTTGTGAGGTTTTGCCTTTGTATAGCATGAGCGGCAGTGGATCCGGTTATAGACTGGGTTGCCCAATGACTAGAGGGTTGATGGTTTAATCCCCATGCTGTTAATATTATTGTTGTGTCCTTGAGCAAGGCACTTTAATCACATTCCATGCATTATTGTGTTTTATTGTTGTATCAAGAAACAATGAACTCCTTAATAAAGCCCTTAGAGTTAAATATATAAATACAATATATGTATGTACCATTGCCAAACATCTCACAATAACACGTTAGTAGTAGGCCTTTATTAGGTTAGCTGGTTTACGTCACTTTGTAACAAAAGGCTTGACTGAACATGGTTAGTGTAAAAAGAATGTGAGACTGCGTTTGGGAGAATATGCCTGCAGTCCTGGGTTTGTTGACCTCTTTGTGAGCTGCCCTGACGCTGACTGACTTTGTTTACTCTCCCTCACCAGACATCAGCTGCTTCACAAAAAATCCCCACCAATTACAGTAATCAGATGATAGGCATGTGCCACCTGACAACAGCAAACACGTCCTGCCTGCAACCATCCGCAAAGGTGAAGCCAATGTTGCCAATGTAGGTGATGTACATTTCTTTCACTGGCCACTTTATTAGGTAGACTTTATACCTAGTAAAGTGGCTCCTAGTGTGGTCTTCTACTGCTGAAGCCCACACACGTCATGTTTTGTCTCTTGCAGACATTGATGTAACGAGTGGTTATCTGACTTGGTAATATGATTTTCTCAAACCAATCTCTGACCTCCAGCATTTACACCCACAGAACTGCCACTCACTGGATATTGGATCTTTTTCAAACCATTGTTCAGAGTTCAGAGTCAATCGCATTTCTTCCATTTGTTCTTTTTAAAGACAATTTCTGGCCTTTTGTGGCTTTATTTCACAGGACAGTGACAGGAAATCAGGGAGAAGATTGCAGAGTGACATTGGTGAAACTGTTGCGAGCCGGATTCGAATGGTGGCGCATGCTCTACTGACTGAGCTCAACAGCTGCCCAATTGCATTTCTTCTGCATTCTGGTGCGTGTTGAGGTCATTGACACCTCCTCACTACTCAATGTACATGTGCGTATGTTTTTGTTTTTTTCACAGCAGAACATGACACACTAACTGACGACCAGGATGTTTGCCAGCTCAGAAGTAAGTGTATTTACTTAGTTGACAAACAGACAGGTCGGGTCACACTCTAACATCTGTCTAACCTCTAACTGTAGTGGACACGATGACCGGCCCCAAAACACTGCACAAATTCAACTTCCCCTAAATATGACTGTAGATAGTGTTGCTGATAATAATGTCACAATATTAGAGATAATTGAGTAACTTTAAGAATCAACAAAAACAGAGCAGTAGTGAAAAAACCTGCATCACAAAAAAACTACGTCAATATTTTTTTTTAGATTTTCATCTTGCGATTGTTTCCACCTCTTTAAATGTGTAGTGAATGCATTTTGCACCTTTATTGGCAAACATTTTCTGTGCCTAAATAGCCATTTTTCAATAGTATATTTTGGACCATTTTATTCCAATGCAAGCTCAAAACTACACTACACTCAGAGAACGCATACCTCCGCCAAGGCAACTGTTTTGAAAATATCCAAAAACATTACCAAGATCTTAACACTTATGCTGTGCAATTACATTTTGTTTGATATTGGTTACTCTGGCATGGCTTTCCAAAGTTGTGGGAAATTGGCACCAAACTGAATCTTTTCATGCAGAAAATACCTGTTCTGTCAGGTCCAATTTAAAATCCACTATGGGCTTACTGCAGTAGCTCAGTCCTCATCTAATTAGTCCTATGTTTGTCCCCTGGAATGGCACCTTTTTCTATATAGTGTTTTTTGCACTTAATGATAACTATATAGTGTAGGACTAAAGCTATATCCTAGCCGATTTGAGTTTGAAGCTGGGTAGAATCACATGCATGTCTTTGGGCAGTGGGAAAATAGCAAAGTGCCTGGAGAGAAGTCGGAGAAGGATGAGGGGATATCCAGGTTTTACAAAACAAAATGAAAACACTTCTTCATCTATTAATATGTTTTTCCCAAAGCCTAATTGGCAAATTTTGAAAAAAGTTATATCTTAAATAAAGAGTGCATGTGTGTCTTTTTTCAAGCGTTGAAAAGGATTATTCAAGGATTTGAATTCATTTTGGATATTTCTAGATTAGCATTTACATTTGTAATTTACAAATGTGATTGAAAATGTCTTTTTAGATTTTCTTTTCTTTGATGAAAATGCCCAGATTAGGAGCATCTATTTAAATTAGGGCTTTCTTTCCCGTCCTAGCTCTTCAGTTCTACAACTCTAGGTATGTTTTTGGTTAGGAAACAAAGGAATAAAGATCAGAAAAATCTAGTTAGCATAACAGGGGCCTTTATGCATTGTTACATCTCCAGTACTTATTGTACAGAGTGGGCCAGCCCTGTGACATAAGATGTACAAAAACATCACATAGTTACCTCCACCCAGGAGGAAATATTTTCAGTACCTTCTGTCCATCTCTCTATTAAGATCATTTGAATGATTTTGAATTGTTGTCATGAATAGAAACAGTTCTTCTGGAGGGGTGTCCAGTCCCACAGAATGTTCTGTAGAACCGTTTGTTTTAGGTGTCACTGTATGGATCCAAATCTTTTCGAATCTTTTCGAATTTCGACTGGGACCGACGTCTGAGGCTGAAAACTAATCTCTGGTGCCCTCTTGTGGACATTTAACCCTATTTCAGCCAAAGTTGCACAGCAAAGAATGATAAGTCACAATTTTGTCATTTTTTTTCTTGAGGGGTGTCCAGTCCCACAGTCTCATGTAGAAGAGTTTATTTTAGGAATGCATATAGGGGAAGTTAGCTACCTTGGCAGAGGTCTAATTCATCAATTTTATATAGCGCTTTTCACAACTACTCAAAGACGCTTTACATATTTGTACATTATTCATTCACTCCACAGTCACACCTGGTGGTGGTAAGCTACTATGTAGCCACAG
>JAVQKC010101469.1:0-19633 GCA_036025475.1 Philypnodon macrostomus | reverse complement strand
CTTTGCCTTATCTTACTGATTTCTTTACTGATTTCTTTGCCTTACCTTACTGATTTCTTTGCCTTATCTTACTGATTTCTTTACTGATTTCTTTGCCTTATCTTACTGATTTCTTTGCCTTATATTACTGATTTCTTTGCTTTATCTTACTGATTTCTTTGCCTTATATTACTGGTGGCCTGTACGCACTTGTAGTCTGAAGCTGTTTCCCATAGTCAGTCATGCGTGATGAGTTATTTTAAAGGTGGTGTGGAGCAGACGTGTGTCCCAGGCGGAGTGGAGCATCGACTGGGCTTTGGGCTTAGTGCCTCCAGCCCCTCGCTCCAGCGGTCACACCGGATCAGCTCCCGGCCCGAGCCTGGACACTGATTTATGGGACAGGGGGATTACCTCAAACCAGCCATGAAGACCACCCATACGCTGCCAACGACGGGCTTGCAAATATGAACCGACACGCATGCATGCAAAGTCAAATATACTTAAAGGTACACACATCACTGTCTGTCAATCTTAAAGAACTTCATTATAAATACCTTGTAATAGTTTATTGACAATGATTTTGTGTCTGTTAAATAATGAAATTACATCTGGAATTTCAATTATATGTTTCTCTCATTAGCCCAAAAGGAAGTTTTGCTTAGATTTTTTGTCTCACGCTGCAAAAATAACTGTTGTCAATAACTTACACCAGTTTTTCTTCACTTTTAGCTAGCATAAAACACTTAACAATGCTTTTAACAATACTAATTCCCACTTTCATCCACACAAATGATCAAATGCAATAAGCTAAAGTTGAAAAAAGGCACACCACAGCACTGCAAAGCTTAAGGCACCGGTCGGATGAGCCAAACAATGTGAGTCAATGACAAATCAGACACAGTGCATTCCTTGGGCAAAAACTGGCCTTGTAAAGGGAGTAAAGGTAGGTAAACACTCACCTGCCCTAAGCTAATAATACCTGTGGAGGCACACACACAAGACACTTAAACTGGTCGATGTATTGAGCTTCACGACTGAGCTAAAAACAACCCCAGAAATAATCTGTAGAAGAAACACATACTTCATCAATGCACAGTTTCTGCAATGCAAAAGTTATAATGACAAGTAAAAAATATTGAACATTAAATATGTAAAAAGTATAATGTTACAGTATCAAATGGTCTAAAATTATGCTAATGTTCTCCTGTCAAGAAAGATAGCCTTGAGATGTTACTGGCAAATAGTACAGAGAGAACTACAGTGATAGATGCACTAACTTCCTGATCAGGTTAATCTTAATTGTGATTAGTTGAGTGGTGTAGAGGAATGAGGGGCTGGCGAGAAGTGAACTGGCAGTGAACACATGAGTAAAAAACAAATCCTGCCCCGTCGCCATGGTAATGAGTCAACAGCAGGTCAGGAGGAGAGCAGCGGAGGCCTGGGGCTGGGGGGCACAGGCTGACCCACTGTAGTTAACAATTCATCTCTGCATCCGGCTCCCAAATGATTGGGCAAACACGGAGGGCTGCCGAGTCAAAAGGGCCCCAAGGGGCTGAGACAGGGGCGTCACACACCGGGGTCTCCGTGTGATTAGAATTGCCAATAAAATGTATTGAATAAAAAGCTTGAAGTTAATGTTACACTTTAAAATATCACATGGGTAAAGCTTTGGTAAGTGACACCCAACACTATCTAAACACCTGGGATCTGTGATGGACTTGTTCCGCAAATCTGTAATTAAAAGACTATAAATTGAATGTGACAAACCACAACCCAAAACATCGGGTAAATTAGGCATCTATATTTAATAAACATAAGCACAGCCTGCGATGACAGATTCGATTACGATGTCATTCAATCCTGTCTTAATGATGCAAAACAACTTCTATGCCAGCCGTACACAAGCGCTCAGAGAATAAACCTGTTCTGAGGCATTAGCACTACTTAGGTAAAGTTATAGTGCCCAGACTTGGACTCAAGCTTGCAGGAACGGAGTGGGAACCATCTTCATCTTTTGTATAAATATTTTTGCATGTGCAGTAGGCCATTTTGGCTAAATAGCCCTAAAACTGTATTTATGATACACCTGTACAAAACTGAACAGCAGTGTATTACTCTCGACATCAGTGAAGACTAGAAAAGACTCATACTGTTCTATACCACATGGCTCTTAAACAAACAAACATAAACAAGTCAGCACTGCTTTTTGTTTTTTGCCAAAGCACTCCATCACCCCTACGTAAAATAAAGGCCTCACAAATCTAACACTAATTCTTTTTGTGTGATTATCAATGTTTTTAGAGTCTGCAAGATTCCATTTCGTCTATAGCCAGCCTCATCATTGTGTCCAGCACTTTGATAAACAAAATTGTTTCATAATTATGAAGAAATACGATCTGTAATCCATATTCTCTTGATCGGCGTGATGTTACTATCTTAGCAACGCCACAGCTGCCATTTTTTCAACGGGACATGCTGGTGAACGGTGGAGATAGAAACCTATACATTTCTGGATATTTCTATAAGCTTTTGAAGTGAAAAACAATATTGACAGCCTCAGTAACACATCCAGGAATCGCTACTAAGTAATTGAATTGCCTGGCATGCCAAACTAAAAGAAACCGCCCACGTTTAGTGCAAACATGTTTTCCACAAATCTTATCTATATCATGTGTATTAGTGTCTATGTATTTGCCATTGATAAATATGAATATCTGATTATCACTTAATGTTAAAAGGGGCTGTGGATGTGAAGACTAGATAGTGTGTGGTTTAAGTTTAAGCATTTGCTACATATTGGCAACATTGTCAGTGCAAATGCATTGAGGTAAGTTACAGGTTCAGAAGTCTAAACTTACAACTGTCTTCAGGAGGGTCTTTGTGTTTAAGTTTGTGAACTGTAGCGAGCAGGCAAGGTGCTTATCTGACTTCAGTCGATATAAAGCTTTTCTTTTTGGTTCTGATGCCTCATTTTGATGTAATATAAAACGATGATACCTAACTATCTCAAAAACTACAGTATTTCTCAGAGACCTCAGTAGCGCCAATAGAAAGCTATATGGGCCGTTTGTCCCTTCATAACCCGTAGATGTGGAGGATGTCCGACCAAGAGAATCGCATCTCTTCTCTGGGCAATCACTACTTTGTGCCCACCTACTTTCTACAGGTAGCCAACCAAAAGCGAGCTCAACAAAAATAACCAATGACAACTCAAATTAGGAAGGACTTGTTAAACAACATCCAATCCAAACTAGGTAAGTGTGTCCCTGACTGACAGTGTTGAGAACCCGTCTCTCCCGATTAGCCACTCTGCCCCTTGTAAACTTGTCTGGTTCAGGGGTAAATGCTCTATCAATTTAGCCTAAGTAAGTTTTGGTCACCGGGGCAAAACCTGAGCGACCCACCGGGGAAAACTCCCGTCTCTCCCGATAAGCCACTCTGCCCTTGTAAACTTGTCTGGTTCAGGGGTAAATGCTCTCTCAATTTAGCCTAAGTAAGTTTTGGTCACCTGGGCAAAACCTGAGCGACCCACCGGGAAAACTCCCCTCTCTCCCGATAAGCCACTCCGCCCCTAGTAAACTTGTCTGGTTCAAGGGTAAATGCTCTCTCAATTTAGCCTAAGTAAGTTTTGGTCACCGGGGCAAAACCTGAGTGACCCACCAGGAAAGCTCCCCTCTCTCCCGATAAGCCACTCCGCCCCTAGTAAACTTGTCTGGTTCAGGGATAAATGCTCTCTCAATTTAGCCTAAGTAAGTTTATCAAAAGTAAAAAATCGACTAAAGGGAATCATTTATGCCTTCTTGGCTGGAGTTGTTATCTGTTGCGCTATAATGAAATAAAAAAAATCCATCTTGCTGAGGTAAGGATGCTGCTTAATTAAAATTGTATACAAACTGGGTACTACATTGGACTCAACACTACTGGCTTCTTTCTTTACGCAGGCTTGTTGTCTCTTGGGTATAACAACACACGACCTTTGCTAAGACTAATCAAAAAGTTCTGAGGCAAGGGCTATTACATCACCTTCTACAGCTAAACAAGCATAATAAAGGACACATGGTTAAAACTCTACTAGGGGAAGCAAAATATATCTTTTCAAACACTAAATACTCACCATTATATGTATATCAGAAGGCAGGTATAGGCTGACACTTTGCGCAAGTTATCCCGACCCTCACTGTAAAAAAAAAAAAAAAAAAAAAAAACAGTGTTATTTTGAGATGATAGATTGACATTTTTATTATTTCTTGTATTCTACAGTGTACAGACTTGTAATATAATGTATAAATGGAAAATGGTTAAAAAATGAATGGGTCAAAGACAAAAATAACACTAAGTCGGGTGGATCTCATCAATGTCACATCATACAGGGAAAGCCACCACAGGATTTCAATACAGTATTTATGTTAAGCAAGAGCTCCTGTCAGCATGTGTAACTTCATGCGCCGTCACCGCTTCTCCTCAAAATGGCAAACCAAAAAACCCCATTATCCAATTGGCCGTGGAACTTTGAAGAGTTGAAGTTTCGGAGAGACTATTACTGGGCAGCGCTGTGAGGAGGGTGTGTGGGTAGACTGGACCTGTTACTGGTTCTCCACTGCTGCTAACGTCAGCGGCTTGGGTTTTCATAAACACTGCTTGAGCGTATCCTTCCTTTAGCGGGAATCGGGATCTTCTTGGTCAGAATCCACCCAGTGAAATTTTAAATGAAAACCAGGAGTGTAACATTTATAGTGTGTTGACTAAAAGGAACCAAAACAAAAGGAAAAATTGGACGTATTGATAAAAATAGCAGATGTGAGGAGTCACTTCTCGAAAGGTGTGTCATTCAGGGAGTATGGGACTAACTTTTGGCTGGTTTGGGTTAAGTTCTAAAAATAGCATGTTTACAAAAATACAAAAGTGAGTTCAGCTACTGGCACAAAAAAACGTTCTCCTCCTAACTCATGACCTCAGCGGTGCAGCCAACGTCACTTCTTACGAAATACTAGCCATATAAAACAGAAATAGACAAATACTCGGGGTACAGTACATGAGGAAACAGCCAGTGTTTCATGTCCCCTGTACAGGAGCCAAGAGCTTTCGAAATTAAGAACTAGCTTTACATAATCTTAAACCAATATATTAAAATACATAGCTTCACACTCCTAATAGATCAATCATTCTGATGCCAAGTTAAGCTTTAGCAGGTTTGAATGACTAAATGCAGTGATTTGCTACCATGTGGTTGGTTAATTGCCTATTTGTGTTAACTAATATAATTGAAAATACAGCGTAATAAAGGACACATGGTAAAAAAAACGCTATACCAGTGCAACACCGGGTAAACAAAAAAGATTTCTATGAATGAATGTGGTTGATTGTGGTCGGAGGGGCCGGGCCGTAGGCGAAGAATGGCAGCCACACTTCAGTCAGATACCCCAGGGCAGCTGTGGCTACACAAGTTGACTGTGTAATGAAATTGTGTATTTGACTGTGCACTGAGCATTATATACAAATAATGTATTATTATCATCATTGTAAAACACAAATTACTCAACATTTGTATGCATATGAAAAGGCTAATAAAGTGGCCAGGGAGTGCATATTGTGTGTCTAGTGAGAACGCTGGGATGAGACAGGAGAACCCCCAACTCAACTCCAAACCATGCAAGTGTGAACATGGTAACTAAAACAGAATGGTAAACATAAGTTGATGTCATGGATTACACCCTGTGATATCGCCCAGAGGGACCTGCTTCAGACTGTACAGGTGGAGTGGGCATACCTCCCCATGTGTGTCTGCCCCAGCGCTCCATTCTGACTGACAGCTCCTCATCTGGCCTTGTTAGGTGTGTGCAACTTGTGTAAACATTGACAGGCTTCTGTGACAGGTGAGAAGGACACACACAGAGGGATTACACTGGACTAATGCACAGTCAAAAAAAGCCTTGCAGCACAATACCACACATACCTTCACTGTATTTGGGGAAATGAACATTTAATTTATTAGACTTTGCCCTCAAGGGTTTGGTACTTATTCTTTTTGTGCCTTTCTTACATGACATATTTTTTGCAGATATGTGCAGAACAACAGCACTGTTTAATATCCAGGGTACTACGTAACCGTAACCATGTGTTGATTTGTCAAGAAACATGGTGACATTCTAAGGTTCTAAGGTTGTATGGTATAAATGTGTGCCTGGAATCAAAGCACTTATGAAAGTTCAAGTCATTTGGTCAAATCAATTTCATTTCAATATAGTAAATATTGTTTATATTCTGCAACACACAGAAACTCAAAACATGACTGATGATTTTTTTTACTATTGCAAGATAGGAGCCAGCCACAAGGGGTCAACACACAAATTACTTACTGGTGGATTTTTTCATTATGTTCAGATCTAAGACTTGATTGTCTCTGGCTTGATTCATGACTGAGCATTATATAAAGAGTTTTGCAATGTAGGGTCAGTCAGATAAATCATTATCAAACTGCATTCATAAGTTATAATGTCTATGCTATTTGCTTTGTGCAGTTCCAGGAGAAAACCATAAAGTTACAAGATAATAATTTGTTCCTATACTGTTAAAATGACAACTCAGCTAAATAATCCCTGGTGCTAAAGCCTGCTGTATCTGATCCATATGTGCACCATTTGAGCGCAGGACCTCTCTGGCTCTCCTGGTGCGAGTTGATAATGGGGCGAGCTGTTATTAAGATGTTTGCTTTATTCGTGTGGAGGGTTATTTGGGCCAGTTTACAGCTCACAGGAGAGATTAACACAGGCCATGCATGACGAAGAGGCCAACGATAAACCAGCAACAGGCAACTGGGAGGTCGGCCTGAGAAATATGAGCACACAGTAGGACATCCAACTCAGCAAGATAACCACTTTCAAACTTTCTCTGGCCTCAAATCTTTACAAAAGCACAAAGTTGAAAGTTTCAATCATTCATGGCCCGAGTCCAAACAGAGTTTGATCTTATCTTTTAGTGTAAGACCTGGTATAGTCCAATCTTGGAGTAGGTTTTGTGCTGGTTTAGTCCTGGTTTTAGTTCTAATTTAGTCCTGGTTCAGTCCCAGATTTCTTCAGACTTGCAGACATTATAAATATAATACAGTTTGCCTCAGCTTAGTCCAGAGATAACATTTTTTGGCCTTTTTAAGGTATTTATAAAATAAAATGTACAGTAAGTACTGCTGTTATGTCTTTCAAAAAAGCAGCATGGTAGCAGCAAGGGAGCCAGGTCCACACCCACATCACTAACACACGTTCATTTGAAGAATGACATACAGTCTTGGGAGAACTACATTCCCACTGCATTTGGTTGGCTATAAATTAAAATAGACACAGTATTGTTTCAGTGCATTTTGTTGGAAATAAGGGAGCAGTTGAAAATATATGATTTTATGTGGTTTCTTGCTTTCCCATAGAATTCCTACTGTTTTCCCTGAATTTTACCTACAGGCATTAAAATAGCACTCAATTAGCTCCTGGAGTGTAAGGACTTTCTCATAACAAAACGTACCTCCACCCACATTTATGAGAACTGTTGATGATGTTTCTAATACACAGATCCATAGAGCTAATGTGTACAATTTCCTTATTGCAGAATACTTCCTAATTTATGCAGCAGGCTGAACCAATGATAGACCTATACAATAGGTTGTTTTTAGGTCCCACAGAGTCCCAGATTTATGAATATTATAGGATATATATATAATTTATTCACTGTGCCTAATTAATAGCCCTTGAATGCACAGTAAAAGCTATTTTAAGTCATACTTATAAAAAATGCACATTGTGCATCGAATTTGTAGTTAAAAAGTTTACATGAAGGAGTAGTCCCCTGTGTAAGACAAAAAAATTATAAAGTCAAATATATACGTGATCGTGATTAAAATGTAACCAATTGTAGTAAAAATCCATCTCTTTATGTACATCTCCGTGCTACGCATGGCTTATCTACATAAACCAAAGGCGTGTGTGTGTATCCAGTTAGCAGAAGGTCAGGGTGGTGAAGTATTAGCGCTCTGTTTGCTCTCTACCTACTCTTGAGGACCAGCCTGTTTGAGAGTTTGAACAGTGACGTGTGAAACCAGTAAAAACAGGACATAGCGCCACTCTATTTGTTTAAGAACACCCAAAGAATGGCCTGCCACTACAAAACAAAACCTCCAACTGCATTCCTCCTGTCCATCAAAGACTACCTGTTCAACAAGATGTGACACCGAGCGGAAAAAGGTAGTTCCATTGGTGCTCGGATGCAATTTGTTAAAATCTTGTCATCTTGCGACCTTTGTGTTTGACCTGTGATTCATGCAACAACAAGCAAGTCTGTACCACCACTGTAGCTTCAGTTGTATGTACAGTAGTTAATGTTGAGTTACATTGTTGAGATGCACAATGTTTCTGTATTGACAAATATTTATAGCTCACAATAAGAGCATACACAAGTCTACATTTCAAATATAAATAGATTTCTGCATATAGTAGTGACAACTATGCAATTTTCAGATATAACATATTCCTTTATTTTGGATTTGTGTATTGCTTTCCTTAGCTTAGCATCCTTCCTGGGTGCTTACAAATGTATGTACCGTATTTTCCGCACTATAGGGCGCACTGGATTATAAGGCGCACTGTCAATGAATGGTCTATTTTCGAACTTTTTTCATATATAAGGCGCACTGGACCATAAGGCGCATTAAGCGAAACAAAACAGTCAGACCAGTCAGTCAGTCAAACTTTATTAAACGCGTTCACAATAACTCTCAACATTGTTCAAACGTTAATGGTGTATTCACAATAACTTTCAACCTTGTTCAGTTGTAACACGTAAAAAAAACACAGTCTGATACCATTAAATCAAACGTTAGCGTATTCACAATAACTTAAATTTATTCAGTTATAACACGTCGTAAGCGTGTCTCTTGACAGGTGCCATTTTGGGGTCATATAGAAACACTAATAATAATACACTACTAATACTATGGTGAAGCATAGTACCGGTATGCATTATTCCGCGACGCTCCTGACTCCCGGAGCTTTGCAGTTTACCGAAGTCGTACCAAAACATTTTGACGGAGCGCCTTGAGCGCCGTGTGACACAAAATCGCTTGGAGGTCAGTAAGCACAACCAGAATGAATTCATATATAAGGCACTTGAGAAAATTAAAGGCTTGTAAGTGCGCCTTATAGTGCGGAAAATACGGTACATAGAAAAAGGCCCACGTTATTTGTTATTTTGTGTTTTCTTTTTGCCTCATTTGATTAAAATATGTGGGACGCTTTGTCTCGCTTTTGAGAATGGAAAACTGACCCGTATTGGCCCTGATAAGGTTAGTTAATACTGAAGTCTCAGAATTCACTTATACCATAGTCACACGTACTTAGTATAAGTATACAACATTATAGGATTATGCCTGGTGTGTCAACTGAAATTTGATGAAGCCCAAATGTGTCATTTTGGCATCATGAATAAGGAACATTTTATTGCTGCTTTGGGCTTCTTATGACAACTCTATAGTAAGCAGTGTCTGACATTAGGGAGACATCCATCTAGTCCACAGACAATACAGAGGAGTTACCCCAGATGATTGTGGCCCCTCCCCTTCATGCTTGTATCAGAGAAACCATTGGGAAAACTGGATGTGATTTGTATGTGTGTTTTCAAGAGGGGTGCTCATAAACAGCCATGAAAGGGGCCCCCTCTATTCAGCCCGCCAGTTGAGATGCGCTTCACTGGGTCGGCCTTTTGTTTTACACTGTTCACAAAAAAACGTAAGGAAAAAAAAAAGGGGGCAGATTCTCCGGATGGGTGCCGGCTCAAATGATGCCATTAGATTGGAGCCCACTTTGGGAGAAAAGAGCTTTAGTAGCGCTTGAAGTGATTTAAAAGATGCAAGAGGAGAGGGCTGCCTGCAAATCCTGTTGGGGAGAAGAATGGGGAGGCAATGTGCCAAGCTACTGATCATTCTATAGTATGCCAAATCGCTCTTGAGTCCGTGAGTGCCGTGGATGTTAAAACAAAAGACGCAGAACATTCTTTGGTCACGTGACTAGGGTCAATGTGCCGCGGTGGCATACGAGGGTCAGGAAGTTCACCAAATTTCCCACGCTGCCTCCGACCATAAGCCCCATGGTTCAAGCCCGTAACACTGTTCATTGCAGCCTGGGGAGTACAGTTTCCACAAGTGCCCACATAGGGATGAGCCATCAAGAAAATATACACAACTTCCTCATCAGCATGACAGGACAGACATGGGTAGGAATAAATAATGGGTCTTAAAAAGCAGATGTTTCTACTTGGATAAAAAGATGTCTGGTATGTAGGTGATGTCACAAGATGGCATGTTACAAAGAGTGCAATGTGTATTGTATTGAATAGAGGTATCAATAACACTAACCGAATTACTAATTTAATCTTTACCTCCTCTAGTTCACCATTTATTTTTTATGTATTTTTGATTACAATATTTTTTGTAGTTAGTCATAATATAGTTTCCATTGTTCTTTAATAATATTTGTTTGCATGTTGAGCATTGGTTATTGACTTTGACATTCACGATATATTGAGTATTGATATTAACGTTAAACCATGTGCCAGCCAGTAGCTTTGTGTGCAGCATGTCATCTGGTGGTAGTGCCCATTGGTCTAAGCAACTTAATATGCATGGGAACCTGACAGTGTCAACAAAGGGACGGTGCCAAACAAAACCACTTGCTGTGAGGCTTCCTGAATCTAGTGCTCTTCCAGTTAAATCTCTGCTGTCTGAAAATGTTTGAATGTTTGTTTAAGATGCATATTTTTGTGGCTATCCTTGTGAGCTGCTGAAAGTTTGATTCCCCTGACTCTTATGAATGCACTTTGATGGTTTGAAGGCATTTACAACTTCTTCCGTCATAAATTGTGAGATAACAGCGAGGCATAAATATTTATTTTATTTTTTCGAATGTATCATTACTTGTAATTACATCTCAATAACAAAACCGTATATTGTGTAGAAGTGTTAAATCAAAATGCTGTTAGTAATACAGTATTTCATTGTGTATTCTGATCTGGAAAAGAAAATCAACACCAGGAACAGAAATGACAATATAAGAAAACCAGACATCTCCCTGTCAGGTGAGTTAACAGTGAGTCAACAGACTGTGGGCTTCAATCTGATAAGGAGCTTACCTTACTTACTCAATACAACCTCTAATTACTAATGGCATAGATGTCTAAATGTCCTAAATACCAGACGTATCAGTATAGCATATAGGCACCATTGTTTAAGATAAGGTTACAGTAGATTACAGTGAGACCAAGTATGCAAAGCATAAAAAGTACCAAAGTAGGGACTATTATAGCTAGATATGTGGGCACTTTTTTATTGAGGCACATATTGGGGTTATCTATCAAAACAAAAATCCAACTTTTAAAGCTTAATGTTAGATATGTTAGATCAAAACAAATGGAACTACACTTACTACTATTTTATTATACATTTTTCTAGTCTTGCAATCTCAACATCATATTCAATGCCATTGTATGTGCTTTCTGCAACATTTGCAATATTTTGCATGCTCCTCCTAAGCTACAGATCATTGAGTAATTCTTAAACTCTCCTCAGGTGTACCACAAGGCTCAATCCTCAGACCACTACTGTTTTCTCTGTATATGCTGCCACTAGGACAAATCATTTCCAACCACAACATCAGTTTCCATCTCTATGCAGATGACGTTCAAATATACTTCCCTGTGCTCCCGGATGACAGACCGGAGCCTCTTCACAGTTGTCTTAATGAAATAAAACAATGGCTTTCACAAAACCTCCTCCACTTAAATGAAGGGAAGACTGAATATATACTGTTCAGCCCTGACTCTCCCCACAGCACACCCAGCTTTGGCCCCTTGACACCGCAGTTCACTCTAGCAGTAAGGAACTTTTTTACTCCAGCATAAAATTTAATAAACGCCAAAAGTCTTCCATGCCTTCATCAGTTCCAGGATTAACTACTGCATTGCTCTCTACATTGGACTAAATCAGTCCCTTCTCCGCAGGCTTCAGCTGGTTCAAAATGCTGCTGCTCACCTCCTCTCCAATGCCTCAAAACATGCTCATACAACCCCCATTTTCTTGCTGCCAGTTCAGTTCAGGGTGGATTTTAAGGTGCTTCTGTTTGTGTTCAAGGCCATCAATGGCCTTTCTCCATCATCTGACATGCTACCTGTTTACCAGCCTGTCAGGGAACTGCGCTCCTCAGGTCCTCAGGTGCAGATATAAGAAGTGGGGAGATCGCTCTTTTTCTGTGTTTGCTCCCAGGCTCTGGATCTCTCTTCCACCTGATCTAAGCTCTATAACTGAACTACTAAATCTTTTGACACGTGTTGGATGGATTTATGTTGTCTGTACATTTCTGGAATTTTCATGTTTTCTGTTTGTGGCTGTGTGCTGTGTGCTGTGTGCTGTGCGCTGTGCGATGTGCGCTGTGCTGTGTTGTCTGAAGCACCTTGTGCACTGTTTAGCTGTTGGTAAGGCGCTATACAAATAAAAATTGATTGATAAAAAATTGTTGATTCCAGTATTATATTTACTATATTTACCAGAGAAATAGAACATGCAATGCAAATGCAATGCATCTAAATTAAGTAGTTTTATTCTCAAACTGCCATATCATTTTCCAACCAAAGTGGACAAATACAGCACATTTTCCAAGCATGTTTAGCATATATTAAAACATATATTGCAATCTTCATGCCCTAGATCAACAAAACAAAGTCACAGAACATTCAGCATGTGTTTAAAACATCTGATGATTGATGGTCCTGGTCATACACATTCTTCATACTTTTTGTACACAGGGTGAAAACTATGTAGACCCAAGTGTCTATGATGTCAGTGGGACTCACTTGTAGGATGCTTCATAAGGGCACTGTGGGTTCCTGATGATAAGATTTAGATTTGAGCCTTAGAAGACCCTCAGCAAGATGTTTTACAGCTAACAATGCCGCCTCAGTCCCAGCTATCGCACAATCTCACTGTAGACCAGATGTGGGTGAGCTGGACACATGTAGGCAGGACTGTGAGAATAGAATCTGCTCTTTTCTAAGGCATAACCATAAAACTTTACAAATAGAAAACAGTTATATAATAATGGATGTAGATTATACACAAAGACTAAAATACTTTACCAGGGGCAGACTGATGAACATGTGGCCGTCATACCGCAACCATCACTAAACACACAACACACTGCATATTGATACATAGGCATGAAATGTCTTGCTCAGAATGGACTGGTTGGAGTAGGAATCAAACCGCCAACATTTCAAATAGTGGATGACATGCTCTAGCTTTTTTGCCAGTGCAACCAATTTAATGTTCATTCTAGCAGCTTCTGTTGTCAACTAGTAGCCGTCACTGTAACATTTATCTTGGACATGCAGTGACCCTCCTTGCACAAGCATCGCTGAGGCAGACTCTCGGTCAAACCGGTTGGTGGCGAAATGTCTGCTCATTGTGATGCCTGTTGTCAAGAATACACCCAGGTGTTGCTCACAAACCACAGTTAAAGAATAAAAAAAGCCACGGTGCACACTAATCCTCGTCCATACCACACTGTGTCAGTAATCAGGAATGCACTGTCTAAACTAAACTATTGTTTCGCTGCCAACTGAAATAACAAATGTAAGCCTTGACAATGCCTGCGGGCTTCTGCTGTCTTAGGTACTGGAAAAGAAATGAAGTCTTTAAAAACACAACTTATACTTAGAGAAAGACTGGTGAAGCTTTGATATTTCTCCAGACGGCTTAATGCTATCTAAATCATCGGCTCTCCACCGAGCATCATGGGAAGTCAAAAAGTAGTTTTGTTGAGGATTGGCTCAAATGAAGTGACTAGGAGCTTCTTTATACAGTAGGACAAAGTCGGACCAGCTGCTGTCAACAGTGGGATGGCTTTGACCTTGCACTAAGCCATGAGACAGCAGGAAATATCCTCTTTGATCTCCCCACCATTAGAATCCAATTTAGAACATACAATATAATAGAAAAATAATCTGAGAAGAACGCACTCAGTACAAAAGTGTCTGATCTCTGTGGACAAAAGGCAAAAGCTCAAACTGATGGTGGCCCACTGTTTGAATGTCGTCAAGTACAGTTTTATTGCTTTGCCTTTTGAAAAGAGAAAGGCTTTAAATATATTTATCTTAGAAGTTTTCTCAGATCAACCTTATTCATGTTTTAGTCAAAAACCAGATAGAGACTAAAATAACCCTGGCCTATAACAAGTCAGGGTTAACCAAGGCCTAAACTGTTCCAAAACCAGCCTTAAACTGTGCTGAAACCAGGACAAAACACAGCCTCTAAGTTAAAATATCCAGACCCCGAGTAAAGAATGAGGCCCATGTACCACAGTTTGAGAAGCGCACCAGATCATTGTTAGTTCATAAATAAAATGGACCTGTCTTCAAAAGGGTACAATGCATAAAGTACAAAACCACAGAATATTTCAGGATGCCAACACTGGTCCAACTTATGTTCAGGCAAAACAAAGAATTTTCTGTCTGTTCAGCAGTGTCTATGTAGTTACATGTTCCTGTTATAATGAATGGAGCAGCAGATCTAACAGATGCGACCAAAGTGGATTGTGGAATGCCCCCGTCTTAAGAAGGTTGTGTATTTGGCTTTATTGTGTGGGACAGCTCAACACCACAGACAAGTCGTGTTCCTCTGAGAATCATACACACAACAATAAAAGCATTATCATCTCAACATTACTGTAAAAGACAGAAGAGGGTTGTACGTAAAATTGCAATTTTAGCAAAATGCCGTGTTAAAAAAAATACTTTTTGATCTGCTCATGTGATTACACAAAGCCAGGTGAAGTTGTTAACTTCTGTGACAATAGTGAGATACTGTAAAAATCATGATCTAGATGGTGATCCGACATTCTGTCGAGTTGAGCTACCTTGTAGAGAAGAGCTACCCCCATTGGTTTTTTTTTTATAGAGAGCGAAACAGAGCCCTCATCGTAACCGTAATCATAGTATGGAGTGTATAACAGTTATCAACGGGTAGCTCATCTCCACAGGACACCATCAACATAAAAAAAATTATTATCTCTTGCGCACTTTTCTTTTTGTGATACAAATTAAAAAACTGTCTAATCTATTTGCATATACAAACTAAGCCACCCACTGTTGTTGTAATTATGATGGTATTTTTTTTAGCTTTTCCTTAACCAATGAAGCCTTGACAGGAATTAAATGTCAAGCCACTGCACTTGACCCTACTAGTTTCAAACTCACCCTGAACTTGACCCCTCAGTGATCTGCTCAAAGCACCTGTATTTAAACCTATAGTCTTGTTACCTGAGGATCACCTGACCCTAGACTTGGCCCTCCTTCTCTTGGCAAGTGCTCACTCGTCAGGATGAGTCTAATTGCTATCACTGTGTGGGATGGAAGTCTGATATAGGCTACATTGTTGACTGTGTATAAAAAGTTGTGTGTGTGTGTGTTTGTATGTCGTCAGGAGCTAAGCGAACTGTTGCCTGCAGCCTACACAGTCATGTCTTCACCCGCCGCAGCCTATCATTACCCCTGTCACGTAGCCACCTCTACAGAGGGCCCCACAAGCCCCGACAACCTCCAACACACACACCTGGAGGGCTGAAGACTTGGTTCCCAGCTTTTCACACACACACACACACACACGCACACACAAAACACAGAAACACACACACACACACAAAACACAGAAACACACAAACCTATTCATATCCTACCACTTGTGCCGCTCCCATTTTCTGCTAAATATTTCGCATCTTTCACTCCCACTGTATAATCTTTAGTGCCATAATTTATTTCCATTGTTATTTAACATCAGCTGAATGAAAAAGCACACCGAGAACAAATCAAGTTGGCAGCTACTTCCAGGCTGCTCCTGTCGATGCACAAATTGGTGTCTTTTGTTTGAGCGCAAACATTGGGTAAGGAAGCCGATTCTCAGAACACAGATGGATACACCTTTAACCAAGTAACACATAAAGCTGGTTAGAATTACTCAGATTTTGAAATAGTGCATATGACCTGTACCTGTATCAGTGTAGTCTTCTGCTGCTATAGACGTTTTGTGCATTCTGAGATGGACTTTTGAAGACCTTGGTTTCATCTGGCATTAGTGTGGCATGTCTGACCATAGAACTATAGATTTTATTTTTTGGAACCCCAGTGGATCAACTTCCAACTACCATGCCATGTTCAAAGTCACATATTGTCCGCCATTTTGATGCTTGCTTTGAACTTCACCTGATTTGTCTTGAAGATGTATGTATGACTAAATGCATTGCTGCCATGTGACTAGCTAATTAGCTGTAAAGTGTTACCTTGCAGTTCAATCGGTGTACCTAACAAAGTGTATATTTGAAGAACAGATCCATGAGACCTCATATAGTCCAATGAACACTAAAGGAACAGTGTAAATATGTAGCTTTGTTAGGTAGAGCTGACCTTTTACACTTACAGACTGTCACAATGACAAATCAGTCATAAATAACCCTTCGAGAGCTGAGCCTGACGATTAAGTCAGTTCGGCGCAAACATACACTTAAGTCAAGTTAATCTGGGGAACAATAGAAGAACTCTGGAACATACTACCCAGAAATACTGTTCTGTGCCTACTTTTGTCCTGTTATAGGCTGAAGATAGCTGATGCTGAATTGTGTTCTATTTAAACAGGGTTTAAATAGTAACAGGTTATTCTGATAGGTGTGAAGCTAAGGATAACTGCTGTCATGCCCGACAACAAGGTGTATATCGGCAAAATATACATCTGCCATAACTGGCACCAACGGGCACCTCAATCAGACATTGATTTTGACAGGGATTTCTAAGGGTTTTTATATTGTTAACAAGCAATTAAGAGGTATAAACACCTTGATGTCGGGTACGACACCTAGTTAGGTGTTTAGGGCTTGAGCCTAATCGGGCAAAGTATGTGCAAGTTAAGGTTTATTTGTCATATGCACATTCAACACAGGGTCAAATAAAAATTAGAGGCTGTCAAATATACCTGACTTCTTATATACATCCATCCATCTTCTTCCGCTTATCCGGGACTTCCTATATTCAATCCAAAATATCTAACTTCCTGTTTGTTCTACGGAGAGGCCATAATAATATTTTATGTTGGGCACGCAGACCAACGTGATTCCCTGACATTTATTTATTAGACTATTGCTGTCGTTTCTGTGGTTTTGGTAACCTGTCATTGAATTGAGATGAATTGAATGATTTTGAATGGTTGTCATTAATAGAAACAAAGAAAGATAAGTCAGTATTTTTCAAGAGGGGTGTCCAGTCCCACAGAAGTTTCTATTTAGAACTGTTTATTTTAGGAGTGCATATAGGGGAAATTAGCTACCTTGGCGGAGTTCTGCACTCTCCAAGTGCTTTCTAGTGTACATCTGCAAAATGTAATAATTTCTTCCTTGTGACATTTCTCAGCTTCCCTGAAACTTTTATCCAAATACGCACACGCCAACACTACTAAAATATTTACCTCCTTGGCGGAGGCAAAAATAACATTTACTGGTTTGTGCTCTACTAAAGTAATTATAGAAAGAGGCATTTAGCACACTGACTATATAAAACACAAAATGATTAACTTTAGCATAAACAAGAGTGAAATCATTCACCCAAAATACCACTAGAAAAGCCTTTATACCTTTATGTCCCAGTTTGAGAAGAACCCAACTAGTGCAAAGTAAATCACATTTTTATCCTTCAGAAGCTGATATTTCTTGAGAGCTATATTATACTGTATATCTATAATTGAAAGTGTGACCTGCTTTGCCTTATGACCTCAACAGAGAAGGTCTGGCCAGCATCAGATCCGCTTCATTTACATGCAACAATATACAGGTCTACAGCCAACTCCCAAACATACATACACAGACCATTCAACTCAATCTGACTCACACACATCTCATACGTTAGCTTTACTTTGTTTGTTTGTAAGCTAGAAGAAGGAAGACAGGGCACAGTTCCCAAAGAAGCATGTCATCTTGTGGGCAGGATGTTTCAAGGCATAAACTGTTTTAGCACAATGCTTTTACTGTTCAAAATCAATTATGCAATCATATCTATCTCAGTCAGTGTTTGGTAAAAAGTACCACAAAATACAAGAACAGACTGGTGTGGGGAAATGTATCCATTCACACCTTTCCTGCTGCTGGAGGAAGGCCCCTTTATGTGAGTCCTATGAACAACATGCAAGGGTTTCCGGAAGCAGGATAAAGATGAACTTGGCCTTGAAAATGTAAGATTTGTCTTTACTTGTTCTCGAGACAACCTTTGAATGTTTCAGTCCATACTAAGCCATTTAGATTCACAGTCATCTATGTCATAGTAATCAAGTCAACTGCTTTCTATCAGCCTAAATGAACTGCTACACTTCAGTTGCATTATATCTACTGTTACATGCCAGTCCAAAGCCTGGATAGCAGCTGGATGAAGAGGGTCACATCAGTAATCATTCATTCTGTCAATGCTTGTCCTCAAAACAGGTTTTTGTGTGTACAGAGAGCTCAGACATGATCAAACCTGGTGCGATCAGGTACTGTATGCAATCTGTACACCCCCCACCTCCCCAAAAAATACTTTTCCCCCGCCTCCCTCCATCCGTGCAGTCTTTGCGGCATATACCGAGTGTCAGAATGAAAGAGGCCTTGTCTAAGAGCCTAATCCTTCAGCGATTAGTCAACGCGTCTCAATTAGAAGCTGCCGAGGCTGTCACGCCCCTAAAACTCCCCTTTATTACTCTGCAGAAATGCCAGCCCACAGGTGTCCAGTGTGTCTCTTTTTGCTCAGTCTTAGACATTATTCTCATGAACAAAAAGTTAGCACTTAATGTAGACATTATCCATATCAAAAAGGGGTCTAGGGGTGGGCGTAAAAATATAATACCACAATTTTTCACAATTTAGATTTGATCATGATTTAAATTTACTTAGAATTTTTTGTCTTACACAGAAGGCGAGTGCTTTCAGTGTCTTCATAAAACAAATTCAATGTTGATATCAGTTTTATTAATATGAACACTGGCGTTGTTACAGTCAAAGTGATGGTGAAGAGCAGATCATAAAAGAATGCACTGTAGCACAATTCAACGATCTCCCCAGATTAGCAGACCATCGTAACTTCATATCACGATTGCCATGGTGCCCAGACCTACTCTAGGGGTAAGCACTCCCTACTTTGAGGCAGATTTTATGGGTTCATACCCATACCAAGTCTTTTCCCAAGTCCCTTTGTGTCTGGGATCTTTCTATTGATTTTAATATTTGGGAGAATCCTGACAGTGTTGCACAATGAATACAAAAGTGAGAAGTGGGGGCGGCAGTGGTGCAGTGGGGTAGGCGCTCGCCCCTCGACCAGAGGGTTGGTGGTTCGAGCCCCCGTTCGAGCGCACACTGTCGTTGTGTCCCTGGGCAAGACACTTAACCTACATTGCCTATGAATGAATGTGGTTGTGTGATTGGTGTTCGGTGGTGGTCGGAGGCGCAAACTGGCAGCCACGCTTCCGTCAGTGTGCCCCAGGGCAGCTGTGGCTACATAGTAGCTTACCACCACCAGGTGTGACTGGAGTGAATGAATAATGTACAAATATGTAAAGCGT
>JAVQKC010101428.1:0-17422 GCA_036025475.1 Philypnodon macrostomus | reverse complement strand
AAACCAGGTCTAAACCAGCACTAAACCAGGTCTAAACCAGGTCTAATCTGGGTCTAAAGCAGGTCTAAACCAGGACTAAACCAAGTCCAAACCAGGTCTAAACCAGGTCTAAACCAGGACTAAACCAGTTCTAAACCAGGACTAAACCAGGTCTAAACCAGGACTAATTCAGGTCTAAACCAGGTCTAAACCAGGACTAAACCAGGTCTAAACAGGACTAAACCAGGACTAATCCAGGTCTAAACCAGGTCTGAGCCAGGACTAAACCAGGTCTAAACCAGGTCTAAACCAGGACTAAACCAGGTCTAAACCAGGACTAAACCAGGTCTAAACCAGGTCTATACCAGGACTAAACTAGGCCTAAACCATGTCTAAACCAGGACTAAACCAGGTCTAAACCAGGTCTAAACCAGGACTAAACCAGATTATGATGGCAGCTACCTCTATAGCGCCCCCTATAGACTGAAAGAAGAATGTAGTTTTAGGGAATTTTACAAAAACATTGGCAAAAACATTCTTCACAAACATCCAGACAAATCCAAAAAGTCACATAGACCCTTCACATGTTTGTCATGGTTTGGGGGCGAGGCCTCTTAATTGCTCAGTAACAATATTAAAACCCTTAGAAATTACACAATGTCTGATTAAGGTGCCCGTTGGTGACAGTTGTAGCAGACGTATGGGGCAGAAGTACGGGCAGACGTATGGGGCAGACGTATGGGGCCGTTTCGCCGATATACACCTTGCTGTCGGGGACGACAGCACAGGCCTAGTTTTTATTTATGTTTTTTTTCCCAGTATATTGTCTTCTCAGGCGACAAGCAGCCTGTCTGATGATTCACCCAGCCTTCTACCCACTTCAGAAGGTTAGATTTTATGGCCTCAGCATATTGACCTGTGTCTGACATCTGCTTTTCACTTTCATAACATAATCAGCTCCTGACACACACATTATAATAACCCAATACAATTTTCCACCATCTCTTACAAACACATTGATTTTTTTCTATCTTTTTTTCAAACTGCTCCCTCGACCAATTACATAAATATTGCGGCATAATTAGTTTACACATTACTAAATTACCGGCAGATTAAAAGTGAAATAGCACAGTTCATACCCTGCCCACATAACTGCCGGAGAGGAAATTAATATGGATTCAAACGGTCCTCCGAGACGTCAGCAGTAAAAGAGAAAAGCAACAATCTATAAGGCATGCTTGCAGAGGGATATCCGCGCTCTGGGCTTCCCAGGTGTAGGTTTCAGCACAAGCATTTGGACCAGGGTAATTAATATGGTCTTTAATTAGATTTGCATATGAATATCAATAGTTCTTCTGACTTAATAGGGAAAGACACAGGTTATTGGACCTCACATTCAATAGAGATAGACTTGTACCTTAACTAGAATGACTGTATTACACTTTGCATTAATACGGCTTGCATTATTTAAAGGAACCTCATAGAAACACAACATTAAGATGATGGTTCTCAACTGGAGTGATATGATGGGACTTGATTTTTCCGTGACCCACTTTTTAAGAAATTGTATATAAATTATAAAAAATGATATATAAAAAATATATATGGCACTTATACTCACCAGCCTTTGTATTAGGCAAACCTGTGAAATCTACCTGTGATCTCAAAACCAAACTTGACTTCAGGCTACAGACACTTTTTTGACAGCATTTAAATGATTGCAATCTGGATATTGTGTTGTGTGCTGATATCACAATAACCAATGATTTGTGATGTGTTGTGCAGCTCTACTAGACATATGCTGTTCATGTAATTAGCTTGTCTGCATTAGCTTAGATTGTTAGCCTGTTTGATGGCTCATGAGCTCCTTGATGGCGCACTAACTTTGCTGCAGAAATGTATTGCCATGACCTTTGATACCTTCATTGATCCTATGTACTGAGTGGCCGTTTCCCCCAGAAACAAACATATATAATTGGTATTGGGTTCGGTGATGCTATTTCACTGTCCAGGGGATTCTTTGAAGCAATATAAATCAATTCACACTTATAGACACAATATGGGTGCATTAGTGCTGACTGGTCATTTGAGAATGGCTGAGAGGTAAGAATTCAATATGCTTTGATCAACCAGCTAATCTATTTCCATCAATCCTTAAGTTGTACTTTAAGCCACAACTGGTCATCATAATGGGTCTGGAAGGGGTCGTTCAGTGGGGCATGTCAAACACCACAAAATACTGTATTTATTTTCACTGTATTTAGTGTATATCTTTAGGTTTATACAGCTTATTCATTTTTTACTACTTTTTTCATTTCAGTATTTTTATTCCCTTGTCTTTTATTTGACACTGATGCAGAAACGTTGTACATATAGAGAATGTCAATAAAAATCATGACATATAATGTGATCTTACAGTCCAAAATATTGTATTGTATTATTTTTACAGGGGTGGAAAATATGGCGATAAAATTAAATTGTGATATGAATCTGAAAAGATCATTAAATCTTGAATCTCTTCACTGTCATTTTTACTGTAACAATACCTATGGTTTTGTTACAGTGCCAGGTTTTCTGAAGACACTGATAGCAGTAGTTTACTGTATAAGAAAAAACACAAAGTCAACTGAAATTGTGATAAAATCTAAATTGTGATTTGATTGTGATATTTTTACCAAATCACCCACCCCTGCTATGTAGTACAGTATGTCTTTGTTTCTCAAAAAGTCTTGAAATGCCACAATTGGACCACATTATAATTTAATGCCTCTGATTCCATAGTAGATTTACAGCCTCATAAATGTCTTCGGTGCAATGGGTCAGTAAAACTAATATTGGTCTTGCAACATATCTCAGAGGTCACATGACCAGAGCTCATTGTGGCTTGTTTTAGGAGCATAAAAAATACCCAATGCTTTCTCTTTTCCCTAAGATTAGTGTAAGAACATATTCAGTATTTGAAGTCTATATACCATATATATATATATATATATATATATATATATATATATATATCAATCATATATATCATATATGTCATGGTGAAAAGGGTATAGTTGTAAAATAATTTTGACAATATTGGTCCCTTAATCAGAACAGCTGACACAGGTTTAGAATGTCACATCTCTCCCCTGAACCATCGTTTGCGAACTGCACTTTTAAAATATTACTGTTCACCTTTTTTCTAGACCCTAACATTTTTGCTGCATAATTTCTTTGAACCCAGTTTTACAAAAACAACAACAACTCAAGTTTAGTAATATTACCTTTTGAGAGCGCAGTAATGTTTTATTGGTCAGTTGAATATAGCCGTACCTGTCCACTGTTCAACCCTGCTGTTTACTCAGCTGTAGGGCCTCTGTCTCCAGTGTAAGGGCAAAAGGAACAGGTCACTAAATATTTCATTTCCCAAGTAAAACATGCTCTCCCCTCAGCTGAAAAAAGTGAGACAGGTCACAGTGATGAATGTGCAATCAGGCTGATTAAGTCATTATTAGCTGTCCGAGAAGTCCACTGCGGGAAATGGGACTAAGAATGTAAAAGGTTGTTTATATGCTTTGGTATGCACCAGTGTCACTAGCTCAGTTATGAATGTGACGTGAAGAAGAGGCTTGTGTGAACTCTTACCTCTCAAAGTTATTTTTCCATTATTTTTCCATTTTCAGTGATGATGATGATGATGATGATGATGGCACACACTCAGAATGTGTCTGCTAAAACTTTACATCCACATTTTACACTTTAACTTGTGCAGAAACAATTCCTGTCTTTCTTAGACTTCAGATCAGTTTGGCCAGCAGATGGCGGTGTAGTCTCTCCCCACTGCATCTAAAGTGCACTTTGACAACATATGGTCTTCAGGCCCCCACACACACACAGTGCAAAGTAAAAAAAAAATGCTGTAGCTAGTTCCTGAGTTGAGGCAAATGTTTGTTGAATTAAGTGGAGATTTCCTGGTTTTCTTTTAGCGGGAAAAAAGAAAGAAAGAAGCAGACGTTTCTTGGATGAGCTGCGGGTGTTCTACAATTACGTTGACTTACTTGTGTTTCCTGTAGTGAGCAGTGAGCACTTTGTAATGTGGCTCTGAAAGTTGCAGGTAGGATGCTGGTGAGCTCCGCATTTGATTTCTCTTGTAGGACACGGTGTGTGCTAAGGCTGATCTCTACAAGAGTGCGTGTCGGAGAAAGTGTTAGAATTATTTTTTTACAGAGACGAGGTTAGTATTTCACTTTGACTTTGTTGAGAATGTATTGTCCTAACTGTGTCCTAGTTTTGGATTAGTACTATATTTAAGCTGGTTCTAACCTGGTTTGATTTTGATTCAGAGCGTAGGTATTCTCTAATATTTTTGAAATATAAAAAAATAAATACTTGTATCTTGTAGGAATAAACTGTAAGCTGTATTACTGTTGATTTTCCTCGTCCAACCACCTGTGACTTGTCTCACCATTAGGCTTGCCGTAGCTGAGGGGTGTGAGTGCCCCGGTTGTGGTTGACGGGGGGGCTGAGGTAGGGGAGCGTAGCGTGTAAGCTACTAAGAGAAGGAATGTGAGAGAGCATTATTGGCCACACTTCATGTGAATGGAAAAGGGGTTAAAGAAATGACAGCATACAGTGGGTGGTAGGGCCTCAGCGCAGCCCAGAAGGAAATGGAATGAGAAAGTGCAGTCAGGCAGACCACTCATTCACCATGACAAATAGGAGAGGCCTAGGCCAAGGGGATACCTGATACCCTACAGTGGGCTGTGTGCACCTGCCTGGACTGGTGGAGAACCAAACCTCAGCCACTTACATCAGGGAAGTTAATAGATTTAGAATTTAGTGGTGTTAATATAGTTAGTATAAACTTAATAATGTTAATAATGTTTACCTCTTGACACTATGCTTTAAAATATAAAGAAACAAATACATTTATTTGGAAAATTCAGTCAATTGGAAATATATATAAATATGTTTGCAAATATAACAGTAGTACTGGCAAAAACAGGACTTTATTCTAAACTGCCCCTAAATACCTTTAGCATTAATACACTCACAAAGACTTAATGTGCTTGAACAGGAGGTCACAAGCCCTGTGTCATGAGGTTTCTATCTAAATTAACTCATATATCAAATTCCAGTGACATATTAACTCTTTGTGAACAGTTCAGATTTAGAGGGGTCTTTGTATAATTTAATTGTAGCTGAGGACAGAACAGGAGCCATAGGTAGAGTGTGCACACAGAGACATATGTTCACACGTGGTCTGCAGGAGCCTATGGCCTCAGACCAGGAAGGATTACTGACCTGTATGCTGTGTGCAGGCTGCTGAGCTGTGTTAACACTGGTCAGTCTGTGGCGTCAAGCAAGAAAACACTGCCTTCTCTTCCATCTGAGACAGTCAGACACTGGGCTGAAAGATTAACTAAGATTTTCCTTCATTTACATAACATTTATAAAGAACATTACATTTTGAATTCAAATGCCAACATAAGATGTATTGTTATATTTTCAATGTTTATGACCCTTGCAAAAAACAGATACTATATAATAATTAATACATATTGAAATTGATTATATCTACTAGTTTTATATCTCTAATATACAATATAGAAAATTGTGGGGTAATCTGAAACTGTATCCTTAATATAAATAATGTTTAAAGTGCTCTTTACCTGTACTTTTAATAATATTTTTTACCACCATGACAGTCCTGATGCATGCATCAGGCTGCCAGCAAGTTAGTGTTTTATTTTTGCAACAATCTGGGTTAATCTCATATTAGTCAATAGGATCATTCGTACAAACAGCCTCAGACTTGTTTCACAGAACTGCTCTAAATGAAATCCACGACACAACTTAACTTTTATTAATTTAGACATTTCATTACGAGTTACATAATTATAAAACATATCATTCTAATTTTAACTTAGCTACGGACAGAGTGTACATTGTTATACGTACATATACAAAATGTATATAGTAAATAAAAATTCTGTACAAAAACTTAACTTGATATGTTGTATCTAAATGTTTGGATATTGCTCAAATTTCACAAGAGCAACGATTTTTCTACTGAAATATGTTTATTTAGAGCAGAGCAGCAGGTGACATCTGTGGCGCTAATGCCCTGCAGAATAAACAATATGTCTTGTATTAGGATCTGACCTAATAAGCCTTATCGTATTTATAAATCATAGAGTTGAATATGTTTTGTAAGCAGATTAGGTCATGTGGAGCCCCCATCCTCCAGCACAGCCCCACCACAAGCAGGGCACAGAGAGATGTAATCCAGATTCATAATCCAATGATTCTTACAAGCTGTTCTGTGCTGTTAACTACAGGGTATTTGTGTTGATTTAATATTATTCTAATCTCCTCTAAACTGCCAGTTGCTGTCTGGTTTGTGGACATCTTGTTTATTGCCGGCTCTACTGTAGACACGAACTGTGACGAGCCCAGTGGACTTTACGGATGATGAACCTTTAAGGTGCGCAGACGTGGGCTTCTGAAGAGTTTTATTTCCACTTAATAAAACAGAAATAACATTTCAGCTCTACTGAAACTGCCTCCTATTATCTTTTTTCTGAACCTGGTATAAACACCTTTTCCTTCAGTGATTAACTCCAGCTTTTTGGCCCGAGCTCTTCGCCTCATTTTACCTCTGCAATGCTACACAAGCAGTTAAAATCCTAGTTTTAACTCGTAGATACAATACACTATTACATATTGGAGCTTTGCACTTTATATGGAAAAAAATATGTATAGTTATATGTAATAGCCTATACATTTCATTTAATTATTTTGTATGTTGTGTTTTTATCTGAATGTCAGTGCTAAATCCAACAGGTGGGAGTTTAACTGTAGATTTTCAGATGAGCTTACTCTCATTATTATCCTTGCTATTTTTATTTTGTTTGATTGTAAGTGGATTATGTGTCGAGAAGATTTCTTCAATGCTTTGACTCGCACGTCCAATATTATTAGTTGCTATTAGTTGAGCCTGTGCAAATCTGTTAATGCATAAGACCGTAAGAGCTTCTTATGTTCCCAGCCAGGTCAAAGTGAAGACACATCAGATTAATATTTGATCATGCAGAAGGCCCCTAATCAGATTTGGGTATTCCCTTAGCTGAGTGCTCTGCAGCAATTATGATAATTGTTGCACTAAACATGCTTGTCTTTACGGTCGGCAGTTGGGCGTGAGCATGTGCCGCGATAGAGGGATTCCAGCACCAAACCTAATTAATGCAGAATGGATGGCTGGGCTGGCTCAGGGAGAATGGGACTATGTGGAGGTGAATGGGGAGGGCCAGGGGCAGGATACTGATCCAGGCATGAGCAGTGATATCGCCCCTGGCAGAGAGCACCCATCCACACACCTGGACCTGCTCCGGGCACACTCCAGTACAAGCCAAAACAGCATGGGGACAATGGCATACAAGTGCCTGACATGGAACTAATGTGTTTGGGAAAAACACTTTTTAAACTTTCATCCTGTAGTTTTTTAAGTTTAGTCAATGTACATTTATGTCATGGATTATGTGCATGTGTAACATGATTTTAACAGCACTTTTATCAACACATTACATTTTTGTAATTGTCACTCAATCTCCAATAACTAACTAGGGACACATTTTTTTTCTCCAAAATGCACATATAGTAGATTCACACAAACGTTGTACACACACACACACACACACACACACATAGACACACAAACACAACACAAAACACTTAGTGACACTTATTTTTAGACCCTGTATTTTAAATGTATAATCCTCTACTAAAAAAAAAGAATCAATTATTTTACATACAAATTATAGGTATACATAATTACATATGATAACTATAAATGTAATGGGGATTATGCAATATGCAATAGAGTACAAATTTCATTTATAATAAATACATAATGTATAAAAATGTGTCTGTGTGTGTTTGTGTGTGTGTGTGTATGGAAGTCATCTATCCTGCCTGAGACATGGCACTACGCAAAGAAACACTGGGAGACCTACTTCCCCATTAATCTGCACTGACTGGCTGGAAATTGCATCTTTGTAATGAGTATTAGGTGTGCATCTACATGAATTAAACTGAATGAGGCTCTGATGGATCACCTCTTCCCAAATGATGCTCTTTCCATGATCATTATTGTTTGAAAGTGACTAAATCATATCAGGATGATTTAAAGTGTGGGTTCTCAGAGCAAAGACCGATAAGGTAAAGAAACCATGCTGCAGAAATTGTGTCTCTCAACAATTTCTCTTAAGAAATATTCTGAATGCAAGGCTGGGTGATATGACCCAAACTTTAGATCACATGGTTTTGGTGATATATGATTGATTTTTTTGTTTTGGTAAACCTGCATCATTTCTGCTTCAGACATTTGTAGATTGTATTTTCAGTGTATTTTAGTAGCACATTTGTTTATTTTAGTTCTACATCTCTCAGCCCTATTGGAATGAAAATGTGTGACTCATTTTATAGCCCAATAAAGAAATTATTTAATGCACATTGTAATTTAAACCTTAACAATCTTACATCTATCTTCAGTCTGCGAGTACTAAACAAACTCCTTTATAATGCCACTCAATTCCTCACCACATGAATGTCTTGAAGATCTAAATACCCACATTGTTTGAAGACTGGACACAAATAGTCCAGGTATTGTTAACTGGGATTGTGGCTATTATAAGTCTAGAGTCACCTATACACAGACGTCAAGAAATATATATCTGCCAAGTATTTACTTCCTAAAGTAACTTCAACTCTATGCATTTGATTTAGTCTCACGTGATTTTTAATCAGAGGGAAGTTGTTTGCTCTCAGTAGCTCTGGTTGAGGACAAAAATATAAAAAAATATATAAAAATCAAGATTTGCATATTTACAAATCTACTACTGTTGAAGATATAGTGAGGGACTATAATTTCCTGTTAGCTGTTTGGAACATGTGGAAGATCCAAGTTAGAAATTAAAATGTTTTCATCACCTTCTATCCTGACATATTTACTGTACCTGGACACATTAATGCTCCTCTGTAATGTCTTTCTAGTAATTATGCTGCCAAGTACCCTGTAGGGGTAATTATAGTAAAAACACCCTCATTAGCAGCATCAAGATGTAAACCTCCAGAAGCCTCTTGTATCAGTCCCCCAGTGCACCCTTCACAGACCAAACTACTACCACGTACTCGCTCCTCGTAGAGTCATCTCACTGTGCATTGGCCAATAAAGAATAGTGTGCAAAATGTCAGTTCAAGTTGATTACTTCATTACCAAAACATTGCCAAATACTGTCACAGATCCAAACTGTAGGAATTATTTTTATTTTTTTTTATTTTATTGCTGTGTTGCCCAATTATGTAAAAATAATAATGTAGTGGTTATACTATTTGCAAGACAGCTTTCACACAAAAATGTGATTATTATTTCTTTATATTACTTTATTATTATTGTCCAGTTTACTAAAACAAAGTTCATAAAAACATATATTTTAATCAGTCAACAAAACATAGCAGAACAGTTAGAAAAAAACACTTTTGTGTTTTATGTCAGTAATCTGTGGCCTCACCTTAAAATTATGAGTTGTTATTATTGAAGGTGTTTACTGTGATTTTCTTCTGTGATTAGTGTGGCTCAGTGCTATTAAGTGCTAGCACTACATGATACAACAGAATGGCCAATGCTTATTTATGCCAAGGATCCATCACATTGAACAGTCTATGCAAGTGTTTTTCCACCAAACATAACTTCTCACGGACATTGCCGTGTTTTCACCACTCAGTATGAAAATTGTCTCAGTCGTGCTCATTAGCTTGTGGCTATCCCTCGCAATTGATTTAAATGAAGAATGCTAACAATGCTAAGCATTGTTTATCACTTTAGTTGGAAACAGAGGCAACCCACAACTGTCAGCACTCACATGCATACACCACAAGTACCTAGTGATAAATGTATGAGCACAATATAGCTTGGCAGAATTAATAATGGAAGTTCATTTAAAGTGTATCAAAATGAGCCAACTGTTTTGAGAACACCTCCCATAGTAGAGTAGAAGTTAATACGGTCATCCATTATTTGAAGCTCTATTTTGTTGTGTATATTTTTTTCTAAATGAGCTGAGGACTCAGGTTCAATGCACGAATCATCTAGCCAGAAGAGATAACAAAAAGTGGGTGCATTTTAGCCACACCGCGTGTGCTAAATGGACACACCATAACAAACAAGCCCAGAGAATACTACATTCCCAGGCCCTGCATTGTTTAGCAATTTGCTGTCTTTAAATTATTCAGAGGCAAGGCCGTTTTATGTCCACAACTGTATGTTTTTCAGTGACAAAGCCTGCCCCACCTAAATAGTTTCACTGTGTCTGCCATTTTATGACTGACATAGCAATAAGCAGATTGTCCAGATATTTATGCCATCTGCGGCAGTGGGGAGATAATTAAAGTATATAAATTAATCAAGTGCAATTAATTAGAAGCTTTATGTTCACGGCAGTACATCTTTGCATGTATAATTTATATTTATTGATTTGTTTGGTTTCATTAGCCTATAAGATAACAGCGCAAATGCATTAGAGGGGAAAATGCACAATTAGCATGCGGTAAGGTCTCGTGGTAATTGATAGATCAGCTGGCACTCAGCGCTGATATAAAACTGTGTAAGCTGTCATAAGTGGTTACAATCGATGACTAATATTTGGTGCCATATCTCTCGGTTGATTAATGATGTTTTTGAAAGCGGCCAGCCCCCAGCTTAATGGGAGCCTGATAGGCATGCAGAATTTACTGTTTAATCAGGGGAGAGAATTTATTGCAGACCAGATCCTGTTGCTGCGGTGCAAATGTATGATTGGTCTGTGTAAGTGCTACGCTGATGTTATTTGCTCCCGTCAGCAACCAATATGGCTGAGCATTAAGAGCTTTGTGCTTCCCAGTTGATTTTTTCATTGACTGCGCTGCCATCGTTCATCACTGGTCCATTTACCCCTGTTCCGCAGAGCTGCTAACGCAAGTAAGCAGGTCGTGGCCAATGGCATCATGGTGTTTTTCGGATTTTAACTATGTGCGAATGGCTGTTTTTTGTTTTGTTTTTTGTTTTGTAATTAAATAGAGCATTGTTCAAATAAAATGTGGTTGAAAACAGCGGTTCACAAAATCACAAAAGACCATAAACAATACATTTCTTGTTGAAAGTGAGATATATTACCATTTCATGAATAATAATATCTCATTTTGAATTTGATGGCAAGTCAACAGAAAATGTCAGCTCCAGTTCTTTTCTAATTCAGTGTTTTTGATGCTCATAATCGGTATCCGGCCAGTATTGCATTAAAAAGCATGAGCAGCTATTACTAACAAATCTCCAGCTGGTTTCATGGCATTTGTGAATCATTACATTCTGTTTAATATTTCCAACATCTTCTGAATTGGCTTTTTATTTAATCAAACATGTCTAAGTATCACCAACATTTTATCTAGCTGTATCTCTTCAAAAAGTTCATTTCGTACTCTCTTAGAAATTAGATGTCATTACATTGATATTGCTCAGCTGTATATTTGGGTCCGTCTGAAGCCTTTAAAGGAAAGTGTGTCATGTGAAGTGGTAGGAGCCGTGTGGATGACATATTTTGATGATGGTGTCACTCCGTGTGTTGCTGCGTCATTGATAATTCATGTGGCTGTAGCATTATAATTAGGATGTGGTCTTTATGGGCACCACATGTTGCTCTCTGGGAACTGCTTCTGTGTATTTCTGTTCTTGTGAAGGTCGACCATGTTTTGTCTAAGTCTCTATATTTTAGTTTTTTATGTTGAGGTGCACGTTTGTACACGTTATCAAGATATCAATGTTATATGGTATTTGTTATGACAAACCGTGCATCTTCCTATTTTTGTCCTACAGCTGGGTGCCAGACATTGTAGGTACATTTTCTTTAACCAGTGTCTTGGGCAATTTCCTCCTGCTCTGTCACTGTAAATGCTTACAGAGACACCACCCCCTATTTAGGCTTGTAGATGTGCCAAAAAAAAGCCTTTTGGTAATGTGTTCAATTATCGAACCCATTTATTTGCATTTATTTGGTGTTAGAAGCACAAATAAAACATGAACACCTGTTCCAGTTATCATTATGTGCTAAGATACAGTATTAGTAGTCATATGAATCCATCCTTAAAAATCATAGATCACTTTCAAATTGGCTTGACATTAAATTCGTTATGCCTCTACTTTTATGGGCAAATTCTGGATGGCTAAATTTGGAAATTGACCAGTTGGGAAGTGTGAATTATTGAAAAGTTAAGTTTGTTGTCCCATAAGTAACAGAAACCATTTAACCTCTTCTTCTCCAGGCTGATATAACATCTGGAGTATGCCTTCGCGATGCTTGAGTCTTTCTATAGTTTGGTCGCTTGATAGCTTGGCCATATTGACACTGCCGGACTGCTGTGGTTCCTCAACCCACAACAACCTATCTGATTTCCTTATTAGAAGTCCCCAGAGAGGTAGAGCTTCCATTTTTCTTAACTTGTGTAGAGACTGCAGGACCTGGCTGGGAGGTCAAATCAATCTCTGCTATTTATTACATAGAAATGTGACACTGTGTCTTAAATGCCCCGTCTCCAGTGATTTAGCCTCATGCCTGCTTTATGTCTCTGCCTCAGTGTGTGTGTCTATGCATGCCAGTGAGGTGCAGAGCGCGGCCTTTTTACGACCGTTGCGTCAAATTGTCTTTTTCTCCGACTTGTGTCTTGTAAACAAAGATGGGTTAATATGCTCTTTTGAAGACAGTTTTATGTAAAGCTTTTAGGCCTGGCGTATGTATCATATTTACTGTAAGTACACTTCAAACACTGGCCCTAATGCAACGGATGGTAGTCATGCACAGGTCATGTCCTAAATATGATCAGTATCTTCTGCTATTACTTTGATGGTTTAGTCTTCTGTCTCTGTTAAATCTGTTCAGACAATGCACACATGTGGGATTGTAGAAAAAACATATGTGATAACTATATTTAATATGGCGATAATGGTTCAACTGGTAATATTTGGATTTCTTTAACGCATGTGTGAGGATAAATCTAAATGACCCCTATAGTGAATGAGAATGAGTTGTTGTCTGTGTGTAGGTCTCTGTGTCATGTGGCCATTTTCCACAATGTACCACGCCTACGGCCCATAGTTGCTGTGACAGGCTCCAGTCACCCGTGACTGGTGAATGATTTTATAGTAAATGATACAAGGCTGTAGATGCACTAGTCCAGGTATATAATTTTATTTTGGTCATAGACAATTTTCTGACCCGAAAATTCTTTGTGATACTTTTGGTTTCTTGTGATATTTAGCTATATTGCGTAGTTCTAGACAGTGACACAACCATTAGCGCCTTTAGGGGAGACTACAACCCAGTTTTCTGTGGGAAGTGTAGCTCTGTTTACTGCGTGACAATGTGATCTGGCATGCCGTCTTAATTGGAAACAGTCTCACCCTACAAAAGGTGCATACTGTAAGACCCCTTGATTTTGTGAGGCAATCTTTCCTTCCCCCATCCCAACACCCCCACTACCTCCACCTCCTCCACCTCTGAAGAGCAGCAAAAGGCCCCTAAAGCATTTCCTTAATCCTCCGGAAGATCATGCTCTCCCGCTAAATATGGTACCTGTGGACAAACAATGGATTTTTCCATAATAATGTGTAGGAGATTTCATTATTAGCAGGCCTAATGGGCGGATGGGTCCAGGGTCTCAGTAGACACGCAGTGAAGCTTCCCTTTTGATCAGCAGCATAGGGTTAATCCATGGTAAGAAATAATGGGAGGGGGTGAAGTATTGAGCTGTTGCAGAATTTACAGCCGAGAGGGCTCAGTAAAAGGATGATTTTTAGAGGCGCTCGCCATGTATTGAAGGGAAGACTGTCTGACAAGTCATCAATGAGCCTGGACGCTGTACTAAACTAATGAAAGCTGCATTTGATCTTGTGCCGAGAGGTTCAATACCACTCCTGCTATTATTTAAGTCCTCAGCTTCACCCAAACCTGTTCGCAGATCCACCCAAAATCATTAAATTGCACAGCCAAGTAAACCGTGTTTGTAAGTATCGGATGAGGAGGAAATATCTAAACTGCTTATAATGTATCCCTGTTGATTGCATCCAATAGAAACTTCCTGACTTGTTTAGAACTTGTCGAAGTCTTTCTCATGCACCGCTTTCAGTTAGCACAGACAGCTATGCCCAACTCCTCAACTTAAATGTTACAATGGTACTGCTTTGTTATGCACTTTATAGTGTTTATGCTTTTCTATTGCTCTGGATATGGTCATCCTGTGTGGTCCTTCCAGTAACACTTGAGTTCTAATGATTTTTGAATACTCCATGGGACAGCACTTAAGACAATCTTTGTGTGTTTTGAACTTGTGCTCTGGACTCTACTTAGTCAACTTTTGCATTTCTATTTGGCTAAGCATCACTGCTCAAGTAGTCTGAGTTTCCTGACTTTTTATTTTTCCTATGCACATCATTGTATTAGTTGCATCGCTCTGGTAGTTCGTTCTAGTCCGGCTACTGATGCAGTGCGTAATTCATATTTATTACTGCCAATAGCTAATTCAGGATAAAGTTCATCATACAATATTGGCAGAATCAATTTTGCACTATAACATTTTTGCTATCTCACCCAAATCTAGCTTTCCATACCTTTAACTGTAACTAGTCAACAAAACAATAGTCCTTGCTTGTTGAATTGATATTTTTATTCCATCTCTGTTATAAGGCCCACCCTGACTGCACTTGAGAAGTCGAGCAGGATGAAAGATTTGGCCTGAGTCTGTGCCAAGGAACAGGGCATGCGTCATCTACTAACATCAGTGATGGGGCTGCACCGCAAGCAAAACAGCCCATCCTCGCACTTGAACTGCCATGATTCAAGGTTATGTTAACTGAAACATGTTGAAGTAATAACATAAACACTCAGATAAAGCGGCCTTTTGAAAGATTTCTGTAATAAATCTGCAGCTGAAGGGGCCTGACTGAAATTTGTGATGACATTAAACAGTCGCGGAGTAAAAGTCATCCATTAAGAATCTGCTCACCATGTATTTGACTTTACATCGGCCGCATTTCAAGTAGTGGATATTTTTAAACTGACAAAAAACCATACAAAAACAAACTACCAGTCTTTCAAATTAACACATTTTTTGATTGTAGTAAAACAGTAAAAGGAATGTATCAAAATACATATTTTATTGCTTACTGTATTTCAATTAATATGTATTTATTGTATACATTTATTAAAAGTTTACTTAGCCAGAAGAGTCCCATTGAGATACTCTGCCAGGGGGCACATCATTGTCTGTACAAGCAATTATCTTATTATTCGTATCGTATTATTTCAAAGCCAGTAACTACAGTAACAGATCTGGACCAAAATGCATTAGACTAATACACTAATACATTGAAACCACAATAAAAGAAATAATCTAAAAACAATCAAGTTTAAAAATATGTCTTTCTAAGATATTCATTTTCTTGTTGGACTTTGTGGCTTTACTGTAAACATAAGCCTAAAGTGAAGAGATGAGAAACGAATCTCGATACCACCGATGAACGCTAGAAAGAGGCAGTAGAGCTCAATTGTCCACATACAGACAGACTGATGGGGGAATATAGAGGAGAGAGAGAGCTGGGCTATGCAACCAAAAGGCCTGCTAATCCTCACATATATATTCCCCTAATTAATCCTGATTACCACTTTTTAATCTGACTGCTTGGGCTGCCCTGGAATGAAGTGACACTTCCTAATGAATTAAACCTGCAATTTGCAACTAGTGCTCCATTTCCTCCCATTTTGGTATTTTTTTTTCACCCCCTTTTTCAGTCGTATTGGTCCCATGTGGCCACACCAGGTCTGTCAGTGGCGTGTGGTCTCACTCTACACTAGTTAACTGCTAAATGCTTAGGTCACACCTGTGGCCTTTTATGGGGTCTGCAAATCCACGGGGTTGGTGTTGGTGAAGGGATTGATTGGTCCAGTGGCTCATGCTGTAAAATACTCTATATGCATATAGAAATGTTCTATACTATTGGAGAGAGTGCACAGATTCAATAATAACACAAGCTGGGTTGAGGTTTTGCTTACCTGTATAATTGTACAACAACTGTCAGTGTTTTATATTTATTCAAAGAATCTTGCTTTTAGGAGCTGTTGTAAAGAGAAGGTCAGGACCTCAGTATATATTCAAACGTGTGAATGAACACAATTCCAGTTATGTTTTTGTTTTTTCAGGAAACAGCATAACATGGTAGAAAGTGCAGAAAAGTCGAGCCCCTTTTAAGTCTAAATATGGCAAAAATGCATCCTAATTTTCAGTCATAGAAACCCCTTGGTCAGTCTAGTGTCTAATCCAATAAAACCCATTTAGGTGCAGAAAAGGTAAACAGATAGATTGCTGACCCGACTGTTACTTCCGGGTCAGCAGCACCGGGCCGTCCGAGCGCTTTGAGAACACAGCTGTAATGAACTCTGTCCCCCTGCGGTCGGGCCCTCTGCCTCCCTCATTTGAGTGGGTCCATCCTTGGGAGATGGGATCCTGTGAAGCAGTGATTGTTTCCACGATTAGGTGGGAAGAGTAGCCTGGCCATGGATTCGCTACAACAACAGCGCCCCGGACTGAAAAACAATAGCCGGCTGTCGCCCACCGGCTGATGTGCGTTTGATCAGCCAAATGAAGGCTGCTGGCATTTCTTATGGAGTGGAGATTGCTTATCGATCTATATCAAAATATTCATGCTAATCCCAGGCCGGCCGGGACTATTTTCAAGCCGGGTTAGCAATCAGAGCTGCCGGCCTGTCTGGAGCAATTCGCTGAGCTGGGAAGTCTAATCAGCTCAGGGGTCCAGCAGTCAAATGCACTTTGCTGTTTAAATTTGGACCCCTGACATTGATGGAGGAGTCCAGAGAAAGGTGTTGACAAACCAAATTGTTTGTTCCAGCACTATTTTGCTAGAGATCAAGTCCAGAGTAATGTGCAGTGAATTTGTTCATTACAAGTCGAGTTTGGAGAAGAGGCCTGAGGTTTCCCCGTACTGCTCCAGGACAATAGTGTTTGAGGGGCTGAAGATGAAGAGGTTGCTGGGGTCTGAGCACATGCATGGCTTTGTACATGTTGGAGATCTGCAAAGATAAAGGTGTTGTATATTTGGCGTCTGTGTCGAGCTGTCTCACCCAAGTTTCAGTGATTTTAGGTATGAGCATATGGTGAGAAGCAGATCAAGCTTGTTTGGGATTTTTACTGCAGTTTTTTTTATAATTAGTCTTAACTAATCAAAAGATAGAACAGTTTCTTTTGGCTTTTTCATAAAAAATACAGACACTGATAAAATAAAAAAGTTTGAATATAGTATTTTATTATTATTATTATTATTATTATTATTATTATTATTATTATTATTATTATTATTATT
>JAVQKC010101404.1:0-10241 GCA_036025475.1 Philypnodon macrostomus | reverse complement strand
TTAAAGCAGGATTAAAGCAGGTCTAAAGCAGGTCTAAAGCAGGCCTAAAGCAGGTATAAAGCAGGTCTAAAGCAGGTCTAAAGCAGGTCTAAAGCAGGTCTAAAGCAGGACTAAAACAGGACTAAAGCAGAACTAAAGCAGGCCTAAAGCAGGTCTAAAGCAGGTCTAAAGAAGGTCTAAAGCAGGTCTAAAGCAGGTCTAAAGCTGGACTAAAACAGGATTAAAGCAGAACTAAAGCAGGATTAAAGCAGGATTAAAGCAGGTCTAAAGTAACAGCCAAATTATTATTATTGAAAAATCAGCAAACACAAAAATCTAAGTAAAATGCAATATCAGCATGGTCTTTAATCTGACATGTTGTATAAGAGCCTTGAATGTTGAGACCAAAAAAATGAACCTGTCATGATTTTCTTCTACGTTGTCCTTGTTTTAGTCCTTGTTTAGTCTTATGTTTTGACCAGTAAAAAAAAGGAACTATTTTCGGTTGATTGTACCAAAATATCGCAGAAATAACAATCACAATTTTCAACCTGTTAATCTAATATTAAATGTTTTCCTCATATCATGCTGTCCCAGTACATGCACCACAGTCTGAGAACCACTGCCAAATCAAAACATCCTATAGTATAAACAGCCATGAAAACGAGCAACAGCAGAACAATAAACTATAACTAGGCCTGTGCTGTCATCCCCGACAGCAAGGTGTATATCGGCGAAACAGCCCCATACGACAGAGTTGTTATATATATACAATTAAGAGGCCCCGCCCCCAAACCATGACAAACATTACTGACAACTATTTGACTTTTTTGATTTGTCTGGATGTTTGTGAAAAATGTTTTAGCCAAATTTTGTATAATTCCCTAAAACTTCTTTGTCTCTAGGGGGCGCTATAGAGGTAACTGCCATCATGGTGGTTCAGATGTGTTCAGGGCCGGGGGGTAATAAGGTATTTCAGGTTTAAGCCTAATTGAGCAAAGTATGTGGAAGTTAGGGGCTGTCAAATATACCCAATTTCAATCCAAAATGGCTGACTTCCTTTTTGTTGTAGGGTGGGGTTTCATTGCTCTCTTCCAAAGTAAGTGTCCAGGGTCCCATAGGGGTCACAAACAAGGATTATTGGCTCATTAAAAATGCATCAAAGCATTAATTTGTTCATTACTGAATTGTCATTAATCGTAGATGTACCAAACTCAATCCAGTTCTGCATCTTCATGATACAGAACTGACATTACGTACAGGGGCACAGAACATTGCCGTTCTGTCCTTGGCAGAAGATACTTGACCCACATTGCCTAGGTATGAATGTGTTGTGTGAATGGTAGTGAGCGGATTGGCTGTATATACAGTAGGTGCAGACTGGAAGCCAACAGACTTGTCAGGGTTAAGTCTATAGTGTGATGAATACTTTTTGTGCAGTTGAACTTTGTATTTAATATACGCTTCAATAAAGTGAAATTATTCCCAATGTAATGCAATTGTTTTTTAGTCTAGCTAGTTAAGAGTTCCAAAAAAGCCCAAACTATGTAAAAAAAGAAATCAATCTGGTGGACAAATATTTTTTTATTGTGAAGTGTGCTTTATTACAGACCAACAGTGAATGAAATGTCCTGGTACAGACTGTTCAGAGGTATATGTTAAAGTAATAAAGTGGCAAAAAAAGGAAATATTGCATAAAAGTGCTCTTTGAAAAATATGTTTTCATATTGCTCACTGTATATAAGATCTAATGATATGCAGCTTATTAGACAATGAGTAGTCCCGGCAAAAAAGTAATTTCAGAAATGTCTTCATGCAAAGGTGAGTATATTTACATGTACTGGATAAAGTGTACTTTTAAGAGTTCTTTTGATGTACAATACTTTTTACAATACTTGAGTAATATTATTTTGTACATGAGTACTTTTATTTTGACAGCCCTGAATACATCAGTTCTATCAAATAAATCAGGCTTTATTTCAATCAATGACTTGATTGAAATAAAGCCTTTTTTCACCAAATACTTGTACTTGAGTCTTGGTCACTTTTTACTTCTGCTTATATTATCTTTTGACGGTGCACAACGTTCAAATGATGCCAGCCAAACACATTCTAATTTCCTGTTTGAAAAATAAAACTGCAATGATTTCTGAAAAGATTTGAATATTTTTTTTTACATTTTCAAAACTTATTCCTATAGGCTGTTTTTTTTTATTATATTATCCTCTAATCTCAGGAAATGAAATGAAAATGAAAATAAGTGTAGTCAGCACATTAGTTAGCAATGGAGTTTTATTTTGGAACAGGAAATGGGAATGTGTCTGGCCTTTCAACTCTGCACAGACTCTTTTGGTAACTATTCCCACCCCTGCATGTGTGCAGAAAAAGCCAAGTAGTATGAGCACATCATTAAAATGTCCCATACTAACTGACTGAATAACTCCATGTGAATGACTAATAAAAGTATCTTCTTTAGCTTTCTTTAGTTTATATTAAATGCATTTTCTCATCAATCATTTTTGGATACAGTTGTAATATTAATATCTATGTTAAAAAGATGTACACTCAGTCTAAATGTACCGCTGTGGGTTATTTTTGATGAATGTCGTCTTCAGACGGTCTTGCTCTTCAAGGTGAACAGCTGAGACGCACAGTGCAGTACCCAGAACAGCAGAGAGAGGGAGACAAAGGCCTGCCAAAAGAACCCAACATATGGTTAGCTGGATGCAGGGTATTTACTGAGAGCTGTGCAAACTGTTAGAATGAGAGTACTACCTAAATATGATCTTAATACACTTAATTACTATGTATCATTGCAAAATAAAGTAAAATATTGCTGCACAGGTCATTGATTCACAAACGTTTCACTGGAATAAATCAGGATTATCACGGGTCTAAACCTCATATGAATAAAACAGGGGTTATTAACTATTTTATTTTATTTGTATAGCCCTATATCACAACAAAATTGCCTCTCAGGACTTTACAGAAAGAGATAAGAAATACAGAAAGAGATAGGAAATAAACAAAATCAACAGACAAACTCTGGACTGAACCACGTCTAAACCAGTGTGTCTAATTCATGTCTAACTCAGGTCTACATCAATAAACACATAAACTCAAGTACAAACAAATAGGTACCCATACAAAAATCTGTTTTTAGTAGATAATTATTTTGATATTTAGTCATAATTATTATTTTACTTCAGTCCCTCCCCTGGCCTCTACAGCAACATCAAGTCAGAGTTTGTGGGTTGGCTCCTTGACCAATAGCCTCTACTGTAACATTGATTTGATGTTGCTATAGAGGCCAGCGGAGGGACTTGTAAAAGTAAAATAAAAGTAAAATAATGACAAAAAAGTTTTTTGCGTGACACTGTAGTCTCACTGTGTGGAATGTGTGTGTGGAGCAGACAGGTAGGATTTACAAGTGCTGGGCTCAAAAGGAAACAGTGAAAGTGAATCCTAATGAAAAGTAAACAGTGAGTGAGGGGCCGGACACTCTCAGGGGCCGGTCAGCGGGGTCAGGACCACAAGGGATCCCCGCTGTCCAGAGACGGGCCCCCGCCAAAAAACAGCCCCGCGCCATAAACTGCATCCTCCACAGCCGCCTCAGCCAACACACAGGCCCTGAGAGAGAGAGAGGGGGAGGGGGGGGTTGGATGGGAACTTTCCTCCTGAACACAGCTGTGGTCCACAGGGGGACATTCTGAGGGGCCGACACACCCACTACCAATACCTGCTTCCGAGGATCGCACGAAATGACAAAAAAATTATATTCCATGTTAGTTCCTTGGATAAATAATTAAAATCCTTCAAATCGGGCTGTGTGATATGGCCATAAAAGATTGTACTGTGAAATGGGAAGACTCTGCTCTTCGTCATCATTTTTACTGTAACATTGTCAGTGTTCATATTAATAAAAAAATTATATTATTAATGATAAACATTGGATTGGATGTACATTATATTTTGGTGTGAAAAGGGTTTAATGAAAACACAGATAGCAGTAGTTTTCAGTGTAAGACAAAAATACAAAGTCAACCGTAATAAAATCTACGTCGTGATCTGGGCTTAAAATGTGATATTTTTCCATATCCCCCACCCCTACCTTTGAGTTCAGACCTTAACTCTAAACTAAGTCTAAATTCATCAGCATGACTCAATATGAATTTTTTTCATTTGAGAGTTTAATAGAAAAATATTTGAGCAGTGTACATCTACATTAGATTAAAGACCATGGTATTACTGCAATATATTTAGATTTTTGTAGTACAGATATTGCAATATAACTGTGATATAATGTGCAGCTCTACCAGAGCGTACACACCAGGACAAAACTTTAGCCAAACAATAAAAGTTAACAAATAGGAAGATTGGACTAATTTGAAAAGCTAATTAATGCTTTAGGTAAAAAAAACTTAACAAAAAAAGCACATCTTACATCTTAGTTTTGAAGCTGGGGCTGAATTAAATCTTGCCAAGTGCCATGACAGCCCCCGGGGCCGCACTTTGGACATGTCTGTTCTAAAACGAACAATATAAATAATCTATGCATTCCATTAGTGCTATTATGCCATATTGTTTTTTACTTTAATATTCCATTTTCCCATTATTGTTATTATTAAAAGTCTTCATATGGAAAACTACTGTGTCCAGACCAGTATTTCAGCACTAGTTTGGTTTCCTGTGACCTCATGAATATAGTTTGCCCATAACAGCTCAGAAATCATCCACAAATGAGATGGCGTTGTGTGAAAGTCGGACTGGCATCGGTGACTGACAGGGGAACTCACAAATCACGTCTAAGTGAAGCCTATATCAAAGTCAGACATTTCTCTCCCCGTTAGCTCCGTTCTTGATCCATGTGGGACGGATTAGCCGGGCGAACAAAGCCATTTTGATTACGTACAAATAAACAGCGCTGTGGACAAAGTGGACATCTCAGCGGATCCACTGGCACTTACTATGTTTGTGGATGAGGTGCTGGGTTAAGAGCAGAAAACCTAACAACATGTGGTTTCTCAGACTGTGGGCGGGGGCTTTGAAACAGGGGTCTTGGTGAGTGCTTCCAGGCCGCTTCAGTCCACAATAGGGCTGCATAAAATATTGAAAAATGATGGATTGAGAGAATCTGTATGTATGAGAATTGTATGTGGTCTTCATCCAAAAGAGGTTAACACATTTATTTGTTATTGAACCTTAAAAGAGTTGTGATCAAATAAAAAATACTTCACAAAGCCAGGACAGTCCTGTATTAGGCTTCATCTACCAGTAGATCAGTGTCCATCACATGCATATGTGGAGAGCTCCAGACTATGGAGCACATCATGGAATGCAGCCTGGCCCCACAGTGCACTGGAGAAGACCTGGCCGGTCTGAGCGCAGCCACGCTTGCCTGTGACAACCACTGGAAGGACGTGGTATAGAAGGAGGACACGAGGAAGAAGACCAGTAGATCAGGCTCAGACCTTGTCTAGACATGGTTAAAGTTCTGGTTTAGTGCTAGCTCAGTGAGTCTCAAACGGTTCTTGATTTAGACCCGGATCATACCTTATTTGGTTTCGTTGTAGTTTAGACCTGGTTTAGACTAGTTTATTCTTTCAATTACAAATCTTAAATCTTGAATTTTCCATTTCAATTCCATAAAATGATGAGAGTTTATTCCAACTTGTCTACCTTGGTTTAGGGCAATGACCACAAAAGTAAAATGGCCGGCCATAGTAGTCAGTATTACAATAAGTGCACATTGACTTTTAGCAGAAGAGTTTTTAGTGGTAGTCATTCATTCATCAAACCACAGCCCACAGGTGAGTCTTTTCAAACATGTGCTATGGTAGTTCAACATGGACGAAGGGTTACTCATGGACATATGTGTGGTGAATTAAAGGGATTATATTATGCAAAATAATCATTTTTGAGCTTTCTTCCATGTTGTTCCAACGTTCCATCATCAAATACTTTGTTTGGCTTCATTATTGCATGTTTGAGAGATCCTGCATTTTCTGGCACTACGTTTCTGGGAGCATTTCTCGACCCTCCTTAAACCCGCCCCCCTTCCTATCCTCTTATAGTCCAGGGAGTACTGACCAATCATCCAGTCTGTTTTTTATTTTTATTTATCCAAAGTCAGTGTACAGCTCTGTTTCTACTGATCCTTCCCAGATATTGTTTTTACTGTACAATAAAACTAGGCCTGTGCTGTCGTCCCCAACAGCAAATTGTATATCGGCAAAACGTCCCCATACGTCAGCCACAACACAACAGGCACCTTAATCAGACATTGTGTGATTTCTAAGGGTTTTTATATTGTTAATGAGCAATTAAGAGGCCCCGCCCCCAAACCATGACAAACATGGGAAGGGTCTATTTGACTTTTTATTTGTCTGGATGTGTGTGAAGAATGTTTTTGCCAAATTCTGTAAAATTCCCTAAAACTACATTCCTGTTTCAGTCTATAGGAGGCGCTACAGAGGTAACTACCATCATATTAGTGACTGATCCGGCATTTAATTTTTGAGTTATCACGTACACACAATCTGCGTACGTGGACCAAAGTGATTCCATAATATCGTTTGTTATAATGACATTATACACAAAGTAAACAATATTTTACAATCTGCCCATAATATTCAATCGGGTCTTTGCTTCCCTCTGCTGGTCCTTTCACCTGTTTCTGTATAGGCACCAGGAATCTTAAATTATTACTGTTTAAATTAATACTGATTTCAAAGATGTAAAATATGCAATGCTGCTCAGGAGATGACCAAAATTGATTTACAAAAAGATTAAATCTGTCCTTCCACTGTCCTGTCTAAGTCTGTTGTGTGGGTGTTTGCAGCAGACACATTCCTCCATCTCTCAGTGGGTCCACAGCAGAGCGTCTCCAGTGGTTGCTCTCATGATTGAAATGAAAACAACAAAGTTACTGTCACTGAAGTGATCTACGGCCTGTGAGGGGACCCTTCCAGATCTCCTCTACACATGGGCCTATACACAACAGGATAGTTGATAGTTGAATCATGATACAGTGCATTCATCCCTACTCCGACCACCATCAAGTACAACAGTAACACTATCATTCACACATAGCCAGCTGGGTGTCTTGCCTAAGGACACAACAGCATTATGGAGCCCCGTCTATATCCATATGAAAACTCTCCCTTTTGTTATTAATATGGCACAGCAGCACATTCTCATTTGTCAAAACATCACATAGATCTATGCAAACACAGATGTAAGTGCATGCCTACACTCTCCTCCACTTCCTGTCTGTAGATTCAGACCAGATCCACTGTACTGCTGCAGGAAGGATACACCACAGGTTAACGTCCCACTAGAGACTCTCAGCCCTGCCCTGACAAACATGGCCACCACACACACACACACACACGCATGCACGCAGGCAGAACAGATGTGCAGCAGCAGAAAGTGTGTGCTGAAAGATGAACACAACATGAAGTAGTGTGAAGATATGTCTGTTTAGACTGGTGTTCACATCTGACAGGTGTCTTCGCTCAATGTGTGTCTGATAAATCACGTGAACAAACACGCCTAATGCTTAAAATCTGGCCCTGTTCTATGATGTTAAAGAGGCTATATACAGGATTTTCAGGAAAAATAACATTAAATAACATTTATTTCATGTTTTTGTTTGTGTAGCCCACGTTGCAAAATCAGCTCTGTTTGGTTCTCCGTGGTTGCCTCAGTAAACATGTAAACTTGGCTAACGTTACCTTGATTAGCTTCTTGACCGGAGCTAACTGCTACACGCTGCTGTGTGAGATGGTGAATGTTTTGCTCTCGCCGCTGTATTTTGTGGCTTGCTTTGTAAAACTGTTTGCTCTTCATGTGTCTCAGGAGTTTGTTTTATTTCTGTGTCAGCGCTGGAGAGGGTAGTTTTAGAGCATGGAGGGGTAATTTGTTTACAGGTAATCTCCAGAGATAGAGCTGAAGTTTACTTTTGACCAAAGCTTTAGTGAACAGTACAGGGTTATAGGAGGTGAGGACGGTGCAGACCGTATCTAGTTTACTCCAATCAAGTTGCCAATCAGCACACTTGTCTTTGTTATGAGGGTGCGTTAGTAAGTCCCGTGGCTTCCACAGTGTGATCCAACGGGGCCTAGGTCTTTGATACGGAGCCTAGGTGTGTGGTGAGGCTCGTGGCCAGGTCCGGCTCACTCTCCGCGGGATGAGTGCGTCGTCTTGAACCAGCAAAAATACTAGCTCTGTAGCGTGGATACAGAAATGAAACAACCTCTTGAGATATAGAAAATACAGACCTATCTCCACAGCATGTTTATTAAGCAATCTTCAACAAAATACAATACAATATATCCACACTACTGGTATTAATATCAAATATAGTTTTGAATTTTGTCAAACACAAAAGTTACAGACGTATAACTTTGATTAAACCTCTGTAAATACAGAGAACAGGATGCTGAGTGCAGTTCCTCTAATGGCCACATGAGGCAGAACACTCAATATATGAAAATTCTACAGTAAATAATTATAAACCATTATTTGACTTTAGTACTTTTCAGTGGCCTCTATACCAACATCAAATCAAAGTTTATGTGGGCTGCCTAAAACACCACTCAAAAACTCTAAAATTGGTCAAAGTGTTAACCCACAAACCCTGATTTGATGTTGCTGTAGAGGCCAATGGAAGGACTAAAAGAAATAATCATGACAGATTACCTACTTTACAGCCCCCCTTTTTAGGAACAATTCATTATTTTTGGAAACCTTTAGACTAGAGCTTTGACCAAGATTCATGGCAATTACACAGTGGGCTCCATCCCTCTGTATTATTATACTCTCAGCACAAGGACCTCATCCATCAGTCCTGAACACATCTATAGCCTGTCCGTCCTGGGAGTGGATCCCTCTATCATCGTTCTCCCTAAGGTTTCTCTTTTTCCCATAAATGGGTTTTTTGGAGTTTTTCCTTGCTGTGATGGAGGGTCTAAGGACAGGGGATGTCCTGGGACAGTCCTATTTTTGTTGATTGTCTATTAACTTTGTTTATTGTTTGTAATGACCTTGTTTATTGTTTACATACATCTTTTTCTGTGAAGCCCTCTGAGGCAACTTTGTGGTGATATAGGGCTATACAAATAAAATTTAATTGAATTATTTTATCTGGATAAATGGTTATTTTATTTTCACAATTAAAAATAAAGCAGTGATATGTACTGTATTTTCACAAGAATGTGAAAAAACATCAAGCGGCAATCTCCATAAGAACATTGATGTAAAAAACAATTACAAAAATTAAAAACATGAGAACGTTGGACATGGATTTTAATCCACTCAAAGATTTTTTTGTTTTAGAGCAGACGTGTCAAACTCAAGGCGGGCCATTATTAATCCCAGCAGGCAGTTATTTGAGCTTTAACCGCCCGAACTATATGCCCCACAATGCATTGCGGCTGCTGAGCAGGCCGGCACTGCCCCTTCCGTCGCTGCTGGTTGAATCCACATGGATCTCATTCTCCAGTGGCAGGGACTTGTCAGGGACGCGTAATCACAGACCTCATGTCTCTGTAAGCTTTTTATTTAAACCTGTAAGCGTCTGTCGAAGAATCATCTGCAGGAAACTAGGCTCACTTTCCCTTTTGACAAAAGACTGCCTAAGTCTCCTCTTCCCCCGTGTTCCCAGCTGATCTATAAACTGTCCGCCCCCACACTAAAAGTTCAATACACGCTTTGCCAACTTCAAAAGACAGAAGTTTGCTATTGACCCTGCACATGCCCCTGAAAACATACAAATGGTAGAGCTCCAATTTATATATTGCCCTCACTCTGGCTCCAATGCTCACTATGTTTGGTAGTAGGCAATATTTGTGTGGCCAACTTTCTCTGTGATAAAACAAATCCAATCCCAGAAGTTGTTCTGACTGAGCTGTTTAGATTTATTAGGCTATATTTTGATTTAAATACGTCTGCCCCATACGTCTGCCCTGTACGTCTGCCCCATACGTCTGCTACAACTGTCACCAACGGCACCTTAATCACTCTTTTGATTTGTCTGGATTTTGTTTGTGAAGAATGTTTTTGCCAAATTTAGAAAATTCCCTAAAACTACATTCTTCTTTGAATCTATAGGGGGCACTATAGAGGTAACTGCCATCATATTAGTCAGATGTGTTCAGGGCTGGGGGGTCATTAGGTATTTCAGGTTAGAGTCTAATCGGGCAAAGTATGTGCACGTTAGAGGCTGTCAAATATACCTGACCTCACCATTTCAATCCAAA
>JAVQKC010101390.1:0-14410 GCA_036025475.1 Philypnodon macrostomus | reverse complement strand
GTTATAATAGTTATGGTTATAATAGTTATGGTTATAATGGTTATTTTTACCAGTATTGTGATGGTAAAATAACTTTTCTCAGTCTGTTATTTCTCCTCAGAGCCTTATATCTTTAATGTGGTAACTCAAGGGCACAATGGCAGTAGAAGCCTGTAGTCGTGGAAATTGAATTGAAGTGAATTGAACGTTCCAATTAGCTGATGACCTGCTATTTCACCAAAGCCACTGTCTTCAGTGTGCACCAGGCCACTGTCAAGGAATCAATGAATACATGTCATCTCATGAATACATAGCAAAAAGGCAATGCTAGCGTTTGCAGTGTTTGGGCTAATCATTGGAATCCATAAAAGGTCATTTCAGTGGTGATTGAATGGAATGCGTCCCGTTCATGTTCTGGATCTAACCCCATTTGTTTAATACATAGTTAAATAAGATCCTGTTTATGTAATAATCCCAACGTTTTCATACCGCTAATTGCTTTCAGTTGGTTGCTATCTTATTCACTACAGATCTGTCCCTTACTACGAACATTAGCTCAATGATTTTGTACATGTTTGTAGTCACCGCATTAGCCCCAGTCGTGCCGTTGTGTTGTTAGCACTGATTGCTAATTAGCATATCTGGATATCTTACACATAGACTTCCTGTATATGCGTGCAGACAACAGCAAATTAGCATTAGCGTATTAGCCGGTGATTACTTCTGGGGCTAGATTAGCTTCATTGATAACACTAACCACTTGCTAATCATGCTGACTTTGGCTCTACGCTGCATTTTTCTCCTCCCGGGGACTTTTTGTAGCCGTTATCTTGTATCTGGTTGACCTTTGGCTAACCTGTTGATGCTAGCGTGAGGTGTGTTTTGCTCCTTTCTTCTCTCCCTCAGGGATTAAGGGCCAATTTGTTTGCTCTGGCGTTCAGCTCGGATTTCCTGTGTATATTTTTAGCCTGTGAATGGATGGAGCTTATGAATGAAATGCCGATGAGTGAGAGAGGCAGTCAATGTGTAATTAATGAGAACTGAATGTTGGCCCGACCTCTGACTCCACTTATCTCCTGTTCACTGTCATTGTCTTCTCAAAGTGGACAGTTTTAGCACGTGTCTGTCTCGAGCCATTATGGAGACTTCACCGTCTGTTGCTCTCTCGGTGATTGGTCGTTGGTAGTTGGTTGTTGGTTGTTGGTTGTTGGTCGTTGCTCGTTGGTTGTTGGTCGTTGTTTGTTGGTTGTTGGTCGTTGATCGTTGGTTGATCGTTGGTTGTTGGTCGTTGATCGTTGGTTGATCGTTGGTTGTTGGTCGTTGATCGTTGGTTGTTGGTCGTTGGTCGTTGGTTGTTGGTTGTTGGTTGTTGGTCGTTGGTCGTTGGTTGTTGGTTGTTGGTCTTTGATTGTTGGTTGTTGGTCGTTGATCGTTGGTTGTTGGTCGTTGGTTTGTTGGTTGTTGGTTGTTGGTTGTTAGTCGTTGGTTGTTGGTTGTTGGTCGTTGCTCGTTGGTTGTTGGTTGTTGGTCGTTGATCGTTGGTTGTTGGTCGTTGATCGTTGGTCGTTGGTCGTTGGTTGTTGGTTGTTGGTTGTTGGTCGTTGGTCGTTGGTTGTTGGTTGTTGGTCGTTGATTGTTGGTCGTTGGTTGTTGGTTGTTGATCGTTGGTTGTTGGTCGTTGGTTGTTGGTTGTTGGTTGTTGGTCGTTAGTCGTTGGTCGTTGGTTGTTGCTCGTTGGTCATTGGTCGTTGGTTGTTTGTTGTTGGTCGTTGGTTGTTGGTTGTTGGTTGTTGGTCGTTGATCGTTGGTTGTTGGTTGTTGGTCGTTGATCGTTGGTTGTTGGTCGTTGGTTGTTGGTTGTTGGTCGTTGGTTGTTGGTCGATGCTAGTTGGTCGTTGGTCGTTGGTTGTTGGTTGTTGGTTGTTGGTCGTTGATCGTTGGTCGTTGGTTGTTGGTCGTTGATCGTTGGTCGTTGGTCATTGGTTGTTGGTTGTTGGTCGTTGCTCGTTGCTCGTTGCTTGTTGGTTGTTGGTTTGTTGGTCGTCGATCGTTGGTTGTTGGTTGTTGGTCGTTGATCGTTGGTTGTTTGCAAAATATATTGAAATATCTATAATAAATAATAAATATAAATAAATAATATAATAAAATGCAGCATTTTGCAATAATCTGATCCAACGCAATATGTCATCAAATTGAACACGTTTTGTTAAAAAAAAAAAAAAAAAAATTTGAGAAAGTTATTACATAATGTGGTTGGTGAACTTTTGCATTTTGTAATAACTTTCAGAACATGACTACACCTACATGCTGCTATGACAAATGTGGAACCACAAATGACCAACCCAAAAGAACAAAAGAACGTGAGTGAGAGATACGGGGGCAGAGGTCAGATCATCAGTTCTCATTAATTACACATTGACTGTCACTCGTCGACATTTCATTCATAAGCTCAGGCAATCGGGATTTCTAATAAGTTTGCTCAGATACTCAAAAGTGCATATTTTAAAGGGTCTTGGTACACACCCTTGTTGAACTCCAGTGTTATACGTTCAAACTAATGTGCTTTTGTGTTTTAGCGTAAACGGATCATGTCTAATTTTTCTGTTGCATTATCAGTTCTTTCATAGATACTTTTGTTGTCAGAGGTGACCACTGCCTCCCAGCAAGGAGATTGTGGGTTTGATCCTCGGGCCAGCCAAATACAATTTCTGTGTGGAGTCTACAAGCCCTCCCCATGTTACTGTGGGTTCTCTCGGCCTTCCTCCCACTGCCCCAAGACATGCATGTGTTAGGAGAGTTAGAGAATCCAAATCTATAGTCAGCCATGCAACTGATTGGACATTGTCCAGGGTGAAACAATTATTTGTGCTTAATCATTCTGTTGCATTTTAAGTATTGTTATATATAATTTTACTGTCAGTATTTCTGCACTTCATATTCTTAATGCGGTATTTAATGTTCTCCTTCACTGTTCAAACTCACTGTCTCGCACAGAAGCCGTATATCTCTGTCAATTAGGATGACGGATGAGCTTGAGTATCCGCTGTGGCAGACACACACCTGCTCAGCACTGGACAGCAACACTTCCTGTGCACAGGTGTCTAATACATCTCCACGTGTGTCCAAGACGTATGATTTTATATATTTATTATCTTTAACTAAGGACATCATTGACGACAAGCTGTCAGGATAATGCAAGACAAAATAATATGATTGTTGCTGACTACAAAGAAAACTATTTGGTTAGAAAAACATTAAAACAGCACTTTTTTGAGAGACTATATTTCTGTGTAGTATTTTCTGTATAGTTAATATGTGACTGCAGTGTCTGTATCTGCTGGTCAGTGGCTTAGTACGGGTTCACTCACACTTGTTTAGGGCATATACACAGTTATGGTGGCCCATCAGGGACATTCACAAACTCTTGTGTGATGTGATAAAATGACTGTAAATGCCCTAGTATACAGCAAAAACAATATATAGTGTGTCCAATTGGATTTGCACAACACAGCCCAACATGTTCTTTGTGTCATTGATGATCAGTTAGGTCACATGATGTATTTATATATGTTTATTGATATGTCTAGATACCTCCTTGGGCTTTATATAAAACCTGTGTGGCTTTTAAGGTTAATAAATCACAATACAGGGGTTGATGTGTCATGTTAATATCCTCTTATCTCTATGTGAGCATGTCCCAGGACGACACAGAGCTGTTGATCACTTAAATACATGCTCTCATCTCCCTCAAGCCACTGAACATCAGAGCCGTAATGGCTCCCGATACCGGCCATTACTCCGGATAACACACCTCACCACAGCAACATGAGTGTCATTGAGGAGGCCTGGTTTAGCAGCACAAAATGAGGGAACGATGCAAAGTCTCATTTGCTGAATCCCAAAGAGATGCAAGTGGATGTAAGGTTTTTTATTATTAAATTCTTCTAACAACTTTTCTAAAGTTTGGACGTGGCTCAAGCCCATAATATCCTGAGTAGTTGTGAAAAGCGCTATATAAAATGTATGAATTATTATTATTATTAATATCCTAATATATCACGTCAGGTGTCAGTTCAGGTATCAGTTCAGGTGTCAGTTCTGGTATCAGTTCAGGTATCAGTTCAGGTATCAGTTCAGGTATCAGTTCAGTTATCAGTTCAGGTGTCAGTTCAGGTGTCAGTTCAGGTATTAGTTCAGGTATCAGTTCAGGTATCAGTTCAGGTGTCAGTTCAGGTATCAGTTCAGGTGTCAGTTCAGATATCAGTTCAGGTATCAGTTCAGGTATCAGTTCAGGTATCAGTTCAGGTGTCAGTTCAGGTATCAGTTCAGGTATCAGTTCAGGTATCAGTTCAGGTATCATTTCAGGTGTCAGTTCAGGTATCAGTTCAGGTATCAGTTCAGGTATCAGTTCTGGTATCAGTTCAGGGATCAGTTCAGGTATCAGTTCTGGTATCAGTTCAGGGATCAGTTCAGGTATCAGTTATGGTATCAGTTCAGGGATCAGTTCAGGTATCAGTTCAGGGATCAGTTCAGGTATCTTGAAAATGTGCCTAAAGACTTCAAACTATTTCTCAAAAGAATACCTCTTGTAATACAGTATTTAATGACTCAGCATTTGATCATCAATGAGAAATCCTCATGTGTGAAGTCTCCAAAGACATGAAAAGACACTTTATTCCAAAGCTACTTTAAAGTTTAAAGTCAGCTTGAGCAAAAGACCTTGCCTGACTGTGTTTGTTTGATTTGTGTGTTTTGCGGTGGTTGGAGATGCCATGTCAGTGGTACGATTCCCATGTCTGCCCCAGGCTGTGGAGAGATCATCCATCCATCCATCTTCTTCCGCTTATCCGGGGCCGGGTCGCGGAGGCAGCAGTCTAAGCAGGGACGCCCATACTTCCCTCCCTGGAGAGATCAATATTCAATAATTAAGCAGGAGCATATGGCCACCGTAAAAGCTGAAATAAGTATGCAATCTAGACATGAATGGAGCAAAAATGTTACTCTGTGGGCCTCCCTACCTTTGAAATATATTCTCAAAGTCCAATGTGGTAAAGCCAGCTTCTTTATCAATTACACCTAAATGCTGCTCCATTAGGGACAGCCCTACTTCTAGTCCCTGTAGTTAAAGTTTACTGAGAAAACCCTGATCCAGTTCCCAAGCCTCCGAATGTGTCTTGTGTGCTGACTGGAGAGGTGACATTTCTTCACGTTACATCACCACTCAGCTCATGCACAAGTGTGAAATCTGCTTCCTCTCGTTGCCGTCAGTGTTAATTTGGCCTGCTGCTGCTTAATGGGATATGTAGTGCTTTGAGAGCCTCCTTCAGGTCCAGTTGAGGATCTGCTCTTCGGTCATGCTTTACTGTGCTTCACCGGGAACCGTGGCTTGTGTTGAAAAGCTCAAGCTTGATGATTGGGAATGGTTGAGGGAAATCGGGCCCTCAAACCACTCAAAATTGGTTTTGTTAACAAATATCGAATAGAACAAAATAAGTATATATGATTTTTTGCTGCCATTTTTGCCGTATAGAATCCTGTGAAACAATAAATGAACTGGGAACAAACATGTGCCTGGACTAGTCTTAATCTAAACGTATCTGTTCTGATCCTGCCTTTGTCTTCAGCGTTCTTAAATTAAACTCCATCACCTCAGCTGCAGACACTAGTGCTCCGGAGATACCACTTCACAATACTTCCCAATGAAAACCTGCGTTGCTTAGCAACTCTGAGTCCGCAGAGGCAGATACAGGGTGTTTCCTGATGAGAGATCAGTGTGTCTGTGTGTGCGTTAGACTGAGCTGCCTCTGCATTCACATCCATTACATTCCTCTGATGCACACTGCAGACATCCTGGTGTAAATACTGAGGAGCTTGCCAAAATGTTCAGCATTAATTGTTATTAATCCGTCCTGTAAATGTAATGCCCATGTATAACATCCATTATGCACATTCTGCACCTTTATCTAAGTGAAGACATTCTTCTGTAAATACTGATGAGATTTTCGCACCAGCCCTTTCATTCTCACATAAAGATTGATCCCCACAGACCCCATTGTGTCAGTATAGTTACATTATCATATTCATGAGCATCCTCTGAATGGGCACCATCTTGAAGTGAACATATCAATAATGCACTGCGCTAAAACTTTTATAGTGTTTGCCATCGTACGCGTCCCCCTTTGGGATTTCATCGGGTCACTGGTCCGACTCCGGGCCGCCTCTCCGAACATCAAATGGCATTTTTCACCGCATTTGCAGCTATTGTCAATTCCCTGCAATCTCAGCGCTTCCATTCTGACACCTCTCGTATGGCTCACACTGATACAGCCACGCTAACAATTGGCTGCTAACCCCCTGAGCATGCTAACTCCCCAGCTCCTGACTCAGGCTGAGATAAGCTATGTCAGCAACCGCTCTGGATATGCACAGGGCAGGATTTCCCCATATTTACAAAGTAGATATTTCATGAAATCTAACGATTGATTTTGGTGCATTGGGTGTATTTAATATTATAAAACACAACACTGTCTCTATACAATTGCATTATTCATTCACTACACAGTCAATCTGGTGGTGGCAAAATAATCCTGTAACCACAACTGCCCTCAGACAGACATCACGCACCTACCACCTTTAGGATTACTACCGGACACAAATCACACTCAACACATCAATGCATAAGTGGGTTAAGTGTATAGCTCAAGGGCAATATGTGACAATATGCACAGGAATCAAACTGCCAACCTCCCAATATGAATAAGCCTACACAAGTCCCATATTTACCATAGTTGTAGTCCGTACGCAGAAGTACAATGGCACTTTTAAGTTGAAATCCAGTGATGGTGATGAGACTGTTCTATTGCTGTGGTGCATTGAGGGCCTTTGCAGATTATGAAACCTGACTGCAGTTCTAATTGTTTATTTAACACCCCGCACGGACCTGAAAGTTAAGAGAGAGAACAGAAGAGACAGAGCAGTAGACCCAGTGTGAATGTAAATGAAAACCTTAGATAATCCAACATAATTAGGCATGACATCTTTGGGAGTTACACAGAGCCCCAATTATTGAACGCATTCATGCAGCTAATAAGAACCAATTGTGTATTAAACATATATAAACTTGATAAAACAATGTCATTAATCACAGCTCAGTGTCATGTTTACAGCTGACCTTTGTATACAGACTACTATATACGGAGAGTGCACCCTGGATGATGAGCCAGTTAGTCGCAGACCTGACAGAGAGGCACATGGGTCCTCACTTTCACATTCATTTACTGATTTACGCTAGCAAGTCATCTAACACATGGTGGGAAGAAGCCAGGAAGACATAAGACCAGGCCCAGGGATTAAGGTTTGTGCAAGTCCCAAGCCCAGATAAATGAGAGGGCTGAGGTATGGGAGAGATCTAGTAATCACCCATGCAGCTGATTCTCTGAGAAGATGCTGAAAATAAAATATATTCTTTGTCAAATATTCCATTTTCACTTGAGCTGTAATTGGTGTTCGGCGAATCTGTCCCCTTTCTACGGTCCGTAGCTGCTAAAATGAGCTCAAGATAGAAATATATTGCTGATAGAACTGTTGTAGATCTATGTTTGTTGCCTTGTAAACTGCTGTGTTAGAGATAAGAGTAACTCAGTTTGGGCTTTAGTAGTCCTGTGGTATGTGTTATGGTTGTATTTATACTGACCTCAATGGCTGGAATTCTGCCTATAGTGTTTTTATTTGCTGTCCCCGATCAATAATTGTTGACTTCAAAGCAACTATACTACTATAATCATTTTGTTGTGGTTGTTTTTTAGAAATCCCTTTACATAAGTCATTGTAACAGACCCTCTTGCCAGTCAAGTTACATACTAAAACATATAATGGCCCCAAGTAAATTTTTGCTACACAAATTCATAAATCTTGGGGCTCGTCCGGGATATCCCAGACCACAAGCAAGAATATTTGTATGCATTGTTTGATGCAGTCACGTTCACTCTTCAGGGGGTTTAAACCATACCTTATTGCAATGCTGTCGTTAATATAAACACAACAAAATAGACGGAGAGAACCCGCAGTAACACATGGAGGGGATGCAGACTCCACACGCAGAGTTTGCAGGCTGAGGTTAGAACGCATTTATTACACTTGGAAAATAAAGTTTGAATTTTGCATTTGGCTCGTCAGACCAATCTTATTTGAATCATTCACCTGGAAAATAGCTTCTCAAATAACCTCTCTTCCCATTGTGATATGGATTGACTTCTGTAGACTGCCACTGACAAATGCACGCTTCTACACATGCACACCAGCATAACATAACACGCCAAGCAGACCTTCTATCCCTCAATATTTCATGAGACCCATTCTTTTTTTGGTTTATCTGTTCTGCATTCTATCCCTAAAAAAGTCCCCCTGCCTGAAAGCAAGTTACGATGCAAGAAAGGCTCGATCAGAAGCCCTTTGAGGGTCGGTTGATTGACGGGAGATGAGCCGTGCAGGTGAAGGCAGCCGACCTGACAGATAAAACTAAGCCGGTGCCTGCTTCCTGTTTTTGCACTTCTCTGTGAGTGCTAGGTGCTTTTTATTTATTAATATAGGTGGCTTTGTAAAGTTTGCGGCCTCTGAAGAGAAGACATCTTACGCCCGGAGGAAGCCAAGACAAAAGCAGGGCACTTAATGTCGGAGAAGCTTAGAAAAGGATTGTAAAATAGTGGTGAAAGAGGGCTGGGTCTGAGAAGGCGTCTGAGAAGTCTGTGCCAGCATTTCTGCTTGCCCAAAAAATACTTTACTCTCTTTTTGTACTTTTTGTCAAAATTGAAGTTGCATTACTGGACAGAATCTGTGAATTCTAGTTGAGAGTGAAGTTTTGGGTCTGATTAAAGTGTCAATAAACACTGCAAATGAATAGCCTGGGCCTCCTCTTGTATGTGAGCATGTGATAGCCTGGGCCTCCTCTTGTATGTGATATGCCATATGAAATTGGAGCTTTGTTACCAGCATAACTATCAAAGTTACAGTTAGCTTAACAATAATTGCATCAAAAACATAAATGCCTCAAGTTTACTACTCCTGAGGAGAAATTCATTTGCTTGGTCTTCTCAAACTGAGTGATTCAGAGAAAACAGACTAACTTCACAATCCAACAATGATGGTGGTAAACTACCTCTGTAGCCACAGCTGCCCTGTAGGGACAACCATGCCAGCCACCTCCAAACACACATGGCAATCACACATTCAATATTCATGTACTCGGGCAAGGCAAGACACAGGAGAACTATGGATTGGTTAGACTGAAGAGTGAACTGATAACCTTTTGAATAGTGCTATACCACCTGACCCACTGTGGCCCTATAATGAGATAGTACTCCTAATGACCAACCCTTCAGTACCCTGCTATGGGTCATGTCACAGTCATGACCCTTCACCGTATGTGCCCGTCACATGCACTTTGCACAGCCATGACCTAATCTACACGTCACAGTTCTTGGCTTTCAACCTTCAAAATACACTCCTTTCTGATTCCAGTGACCACTTTTAATGGAGAACTCTTTGCATGGTGGCGGCTGAATGTCATTGCACTTTTGATGCTTTTTGACAGTTTTTTGGCCTCACATTTTCAAGGCACTCGGGCTTTTAATCTTTAAGAGATGGCTTGGCAAATTCATTCTCAAACAATCACCCCTTGCGCTTTGATCTGGGTCTCTTTCATGAACGTAATGGCAAATTGTGAAGGCAGGATTTCAGCAGGTTGCATCAAGCAGCCGGCCTCGTTATTACGGAGCATACTGTACAATCATATACTGCATAGGAGTATTCCATGCACAAATAAAAAACATGAATTGAAAATAGAGCAGCTAAATGAGGCTGGGTGGGCAATATTTTTACTGTAATCATATTAACCAGTGATCATATTAATATATCATATAAATCATATTACATTTTCATTCAGTTTTTTTTACATTGGATTGGATGTACATTGAATTTGTAGTTCAAATTGAAATCGTAATCTTCATCTTGATCAAATTGTGATCATATATCCTGGATGTGGTCTGTTTTTAAACTGGGGGAGCTCTTGGTGGACACTCTGCTCTTGCTCCATGAGATATGGGTAGATTTGTGCTGGGTTACGGCTTAATAACCCACCCTTTATAATGTTAGCTGGATGGTTCTATATGTGTGTTCTGGCAGTGAACCAGTGCTGACTATAGGAGAATCCAGTCCAGACACATTACTCAGGATAGGGATGTTGGAGATCCCTAACAGGATACGGTCAACTGCAAAACTAATATCGCCAATATTTTTTAATTATACACATTACATAATTGAATACACGTTTTAATTGTATAGTCTCTTTTTTGTTTTATATCTTATCATATTGTGGAGGGTTCTCTGGAGAGCCAGCTGTTCTCATGTTTCTGCTCAACAGTTATCATAGGAATTCAATTAAGCATGAACAGATTATCATTGTATTTAACCCCTAGCTAACTAGAGGGCCGTCGGTTCGAGTCCCCGTCCGAGCACATACTGCCGTTGTGTCCATGGGCAAGACACTTAATTCACATTGCCTATGAATGAATGTGGTTGTGTTTCATCATCACCAGTGCGTGACTGTTATCCAGCCTTGATACAGAAACATAAGAGAATCTTGCAATGGCTCCCAAAGCATAAGGCCTTGCATCATATTATTATTATTATTTTTTAAGGAATATCTGATGACCGATGGAGCAGATTATTACTGCCATTTTGACTACTAATTAGACCTATATGGTAGGTTGCAAGAACCCACACTCAAGTGAATGAAGATGCAGTTGTCTGGCAGTGAAATATCGACTGTGGTGAGTTTCCTGACATTAATTGGACGAGGAGGAAAAACAACAGCATACATTAATCATTTTGGGCATAGCTTCACGTCAATATGGATTTCTAGATGTTGTTTGAGGAGCCATGGCCACTGTGTGTGTGTATGGACTCAGCTGGATTCAGAACCATGTCCATTGGGTTAGCTCTATAGTGAACACATCGCACATATTCAGGACAGCGGTTCTGTATCGACTGAGCTCTTCTCTCTGCTCTCATGAAATAATTCGTAGCCAAACCTTGTTAGCTTGTTTTTTGGCATTAGGAGGAGAGAAAGTAGCTCAATCTGTCCTCTACAGCAACATCAGATCACACATTGTGGGCTCCCCTCTACAGACTACAGACCACCTACTTTACAGATAGAGCATTTACCCCTGAACCCTCTAATGTAAGTTGAAGCCTTGTCTTTCCTGCCTGTGTTAAACCCTGTATACAACAGAAAGCTTGAGGCTTTTGACAATGCATATCTCTGTGTATCTTTCTCCTAATTGAATCCATCCCTCGGGGCATCACTACTTGTTTATGTGCTGACACTGTGAAGGTGCGTGTGTGTGTGTGTGTGTGTGTGTGTGTTTGATAGTGTAATTATAGACTACAGCTGGAGTGATGGAGGAGGAAGAGGAGGGTGAGAGGGGAAGGTGCAGATTAAACTAGTCAGGATATGGTGATTTGACTCTTATTAAGGAGCAGTATAATATTGAAGCCGTTCTTATAGACGATCACGGGCCTCTATACTTGTGCAAAAGGATATCGATATGATTTTTATTTGACCTACAGCACTGTCCTGGTGAATGTAGCCTCCAACAACACAGTGTTGGCTTCTGTTCTGACAATACTTTGTGCATGGATTCATTTCTTTTGGTCCTTGGTGCAGGTTTTCATGCTGACATGCAGTTTCCCTAATGAGGGCAACTTTTAATGAAAGGGAGTCAGTGCATCTACAGGGAGTGTCTAGTAATTGCTAAACTAGACTTTGCACCTTCTATGATATAACATGTAAAGTTATGCTGGGGTGGTGATGAAGGAGAGTGAGATGGTTCTGCTGCTGAGGTGGTGATGAAGGAGAGTGAGATGGTTTTGCTGCTGAGGTGGTGATGGAGGAGAGTGAGATGGTGCTGCTGCTGAGTTGACGATGGAGGAAAAGGAGAGTGAGATGGTTCTGCTGCTGAGGGGGTGATGGAATAGGAGAGTAAGATTGTTCTGCAACTGAGATAGTGATAGAGGCAAAGGATAGTGAGATGGTTCTGCTGCTGAGGCGGTGATGGGATAGAGGAGAGTGAGATGGTTCTGCTGCTGAGGTGGTGATGGAAGAAGATGTTTTCTAGGTTTAAATCACTGCAAAATATAAACAGTCCAAAAATTTCAAATCCTCTATTTTTTTGTCTCATATTTTTCTCTCCCTTTCATGCCCTCTTCTGATGTCCCGCCTCTCTCAGGTAAGAAACCGTTTCTGATTGGCTACTCCACATGTTTCCCAGCTGCTCTGTTATTTATTCTTCATCCTAACCATGTGTGCCACCGATAACATTTGCTGTGGACTTTTCACATCCACGTCCAAAGAGAAAACCAGTCTCTGATGACATGAAGATGATTCTGTAAAGAGACCATTGGTTTGATAGCGGTCTTTGAGGAGATGTGTGATATTAATTTTAGCTGCAGTTGAACATTTATGGCCTTGTAAACATCAGAGTGGTGGCTGTTTATTGGAGCAATGGTTTCCAAGTGTTTCCACATCTGCAAAAAGGGAACCATATGTATTAGACCAAGCCTAGTTTGATAGATGTAACATAGTCTGGCATATTATCGATGGATCTGTTTTGTGTGCTTCAGTGAAATGGAGGTAAAGTTTTTATTTTGCCAGTAAAGTAGAGCATAAGGAGTGTATTGGAGACACCAAAAAACATCATCTACACAACTATATCGTGTTGAAAATCACCCAACAATATTTTACTGTCATTTTTAGTGTTTGTTGCACATAGTACTCTGGCTGTTTTTCCCAATGATAATCTAGTCTAGTGTTGAAGCTAATTTAACCTCAGGTCTCAGTCCAATTGCACTGATATTGATTTTTGAGCATCATATTTTATGAAGTGTAAATAAAGCTACATCAGCAGGTCTCTTTTATTCTTGGCTCTGACCCGTGTCCTGCGTTTGACCTCGTTCTTTCATAAAATATGAATCTCTCCATCTGCTTCACAGACAAACATTGTTTAATAATGGAAACATGGGGGGATCCTTTACTCACTACTACTACTACTAACCACTAACCACTAACCAGGACAGAAATATTCATGCATGAAAATGTATGCATTTATACCAATATGAGCTAAATAGTGGGGGGACATGAAAAAGTCAAATGAGGACTAAAGCGGTACCAAATCCAGATAAAAACATCTCTCCATTTCCGGAATAAATTTGATTCTATATTCCCACATTACATACAATAATAATAAACACAACCCTTTATATTTTCTAGCATCTAATAATAAAAATTAAAAATGCCATAAAAATAAATTATGTACGGTTAAAAATACTGTAGCCTATATTTTATCAGGGTAGGTACTAAGTTGGAAACACAAATAAACTAATAGACTGAGAAGGTAATTGACAGTGATGATGAGCACTGTGGAGGATTGCCCAGTGAGCGTCAGTGGGTCCTATACATTTCTCTGTCACAGTCCAGTCTCTTCCAAGACCTGTTCTTAGAGCGGGTCTGTTCTCAGGTGGAGCCCCATAAATCACTACCGTTCACAGTCAGCACACTACAATGGACCTGGTGTTAACTAAGGACACGAGGAGAATAGCCACATTATCTTGTGTTCTTGACTTGGTTTAGATTTGATTTAGACCTGGTTTGGTCCTGGTTGAGTTCTGGTTTAGTCCTGATTTGGTGCTGTTTTAGTGCCGTTAAGCCCTGGTTAGGTCATCATTGTATGGTCAGTTTAGCCTGTTTTCATCTTGAATTAGTCATGTTTTTATCCTTGTTTATGATCATGTTTCCACGGTAACACTTTATAATAAGATGTGTTAATTAACCATTTATAAAACATTAAGAAAGCATTAATTATGTGTTTATAAGCCTTTACGAGTCATGTATAAACAGTTATAGATAGATTACAAATACATTAATAAGCCATTGTACAAGTGGCCTATTAACCCTTACAAACCCATTACAAACTGAATATTAACAGAGTTTTGTTAAGGGCTTATCAGCACATTAAATGCATCTATATATGTTAATACATGTCTTATAAACATATATTAATGCCATATAAATACTTTATTAACACACCTTATTATAAAGCCTTATCCCATCCTTTTTCCCACAACCTTCGCACCATCTGACACTTCATGAACAATACAGAGCAAGTATTTCAAATTGAAATAAAGATGTGTTCTCTTGCTGTGCCCCTACCCCATCCTTGGTTGATAACTGCTAACAGACTGAACTGAAGAAAATCATGATTAGTAATTATATCGGCGAAAACAGCGTGTCGCCGATATTATGGAATCACGTCGGTGTTCGTCCGCGTCCGCGTCCGCAGATCCTAGCTGTGAACGCGATAACTCAAAAACGAATTGC